>JAQFYQ010001570.1:0-13069 GCA_034694885.1 Buchholzia appendiculata | reverse complement strand
GACATACTAAGCGGCAGAGTCGTTGAGTTGATATTCTCTTGATCGCTTCAAGCACTCCTGAATGCCTCGATCCGTCCAAACTCGTTTCATGATGGCGGCAAGTTCGGCAGTCAGATCCATGTCATGATCTTTATTGACGACCAACTTTGACATGAACCTCTCAGCTTCTTGCTATTACACACAGAACAACAAGAAATCTTTCCTCATATTCTAATTTCAACACAGTCTGACAATGATTGCACTTCAACAGAGTTTTTGACAATAAGACAACACAAAGAAAAAAATCGTGTTCAGAAATTGCCACAATATGACTACTTGCAAAATTATCAATCAATTTAGCCAGTAAATTAACAATTTAATGAAGCGGGACATTTCAGCAATGATGAACATAAAACTTCTTGAATCGAATTGTCAATTGGATAAGTTTGTCACCTGAATAAGTTTGTCACCTGAATAAGTTTCTCAACTTACACAGCTGAAAAACTTCAGCAGTTAACAAACGAATACTATAAACTTTATCTTTTGTATATTTAGCTACAAGTTTAAAGACAATTTGAAAAGTTCTAAAGAATGCACAATAAAAAATACCAAACTCTATAGCTAACTATCAATTAACTAATTCTAATGGTAATTAATGTCTATTAAATAATGTTAACTAATGTTAATCTAAAGTCAATGTCAGCAAACAACAGCAATAATCAGGCAGCCAAAACAGTAGGCCTAAATGCTATAATACACACACATGGGTCTTTAGCAGAGTCTTAAATGATGACAATTCTCTCTACTCTCTAGTACATAATAACATAGCAGAAGCTATGTTATTACCTTGTTATCTGGAGTACTATAACCAATGTTGAGCTGCTTCATTGCGTTGATAATGGCCAACAGGCTCTGAATTGTGTTGCTGTGAACAACCGGTCGATACGCCAAACATTCTTCTGCCGTGTAACCTTTCTCATGAATAATTCTACAAGAAAATAAATTCCAGAATAAATTATTTAAACAAACTAAAAATAATGAAATTTCTTCTATTCGATTAATAAGATGATGACAGAATATAATTCTACATAGTCTTCAAACATCATAATTTACATGAACTTGAGACGATTTATTTCTAGAGGCTCGATAAGGATAATTAATCAGTGCAGCGTTGCCTACGTATGATCCATGTACTCTATTAAGCCTCTGCACAGACTTCAAAGGCAAGGTGCTCACTTCTTCAGGAAGATTATTAACCTGTTTCTTGCATTCACACTTTGCTGAGAAATACAATATAATTAACACTAGTGTAATGAAACCAATGAACTTTTATTGCACAAAGAGTAGAACATTAATGACAGACAAGTAGAACGTGCTTGGATGGTATGAAAGATTCAGAACAAACAAACGCACATTTACCTACTGGAAAATAATCACCTCCTTGAAACAACAAGAAGCCATATGTAAATTATTTTTGACAACTAAATACTGACTTTCATTAAAATTCATCTAATGTCAATTTGATGTACGCAAGACATAATAAAAATTACCACAAGCTATGTTGCAGATGTACATCATCTCCCCCGTTGCGCGACACATCATCATCAACATTTTACGCTTTTCCTTGTCAGGATGGGTTAGACGTAATGTCCAGAGGGCTCATTCTGTCTGGATTTTTACGACCGCATGTACTTGCTGAAGAAAATCCGTACCAGAAATTGGTGATATCCATTCCTCCGAGAAAGTTATTCTGCTCACGATTGATTCGATAGCGGTGGTAAGCAAAGGCTAGCCTCACCACCACGATAGAGCCAAAGAGCAGATGGTTGTAGTTTACACTCACGTTACAGCTCTGATTAAACTACTTACCCATAGTCGCCTTTTATGACATGTACATTACTGGACCATGCAGTTGCAGTATTCACAATTTGTCCCACACCAAAGGAGAAACTTAAAATAATAAATGCACAGTACAGTGATTGCGTAAAAAACTTCTAAATAACCTCAAAAGACTGAACATAGAAAAGCATGGAGACTATCTTTGAAGTTGTGTCAAACCTACTTGATCTGCTTTAGGAATGTGCTCTTGCCCGACTCTCCGGCTCCTACAAGCGTTTAATTAAACAACAGTATAATGTAACGTGTACCACATACAACTTAAATTAATTAATTTATTCAATAAAATAAAAGATATTACTATCCATTCAATTACTAATTAATAATCTAATGTTTTAGAATTCTACAATATAAATATTTAAATTAAGTTTATAAAACAAATGTCAGAAAACTAACAACAATAACATGAAAAATCTGTTGCTAATGCAGAAACAGATCTTGTAACATGCAACAATGTAACAAAATTAAACACAGAATTTATGCAATTACATGTAGTTATCTTAGAGCAATAATTCGTCTTCGATTGCTCAAAATATCATCATATTATTAGCACTATCACCAGGCTGCTATTGCACCCATAGTGTTAAATGGATGAGTCATCTAACAAACCAATATTTCATTAGTTAAATATAAAATAGCTGAATATTTTAAATAGTAATCAGAAACTTAATTAAACTTGGCCTTTGCATTGACATTGTACAAATAATACACACACAATACTTAATCAGATATTAATGCAAATTTAGGGGGAGTCCTGAAGAACTAGCTAGACAACAATATTTGACTAAATCACATAAACAACAACACAACTACAAAAGGGCATAGAAAGAATAGACCTCGTAATTTATTTATCACAGCATCTCCTACAATTTAACTCCATCATTTATCGTAATATATCATTGATCATTGTAATTAATTTGTGATTCAAAAGGATAAACTCATTTTAAAAGAAATACAGATCTAACTTCTATTGGTCACAAGCACGTCAATTTCTTTTATGAACACACAACAAACTGCAAATACAGAAAAAAGAGCACCATCAGTTGAGCTTACCTAATAATAGCAATTTAATTTGCTTTGAAACTTGCTCTGAATCTGTTTTCAGCAGACTATCTATCTGTCGAGATCGAGCTTGCGCGGCCTTTTCATCAATACTCGTTATACAACCCATTCTGGCACTTTTTGCATCGACTCTTATAAACAATCTAAAATCAGATAACAATTAAATACAACAGATCATAATTAAATTACAACCAAATCTTGCAGTTACAAGTAAGAATAAAACACTGAAAATAAATGGGGTTGCTATACATTTTGAAAAGCAATATTTACAGAGTTATAAAATTTAAAAGATTAATTGTGGTCGACGTCGTGTTAAAAAGTGCAACATTTCAATAATCACCTGTGCTGCCTCAGCCATGCCTGGTGTTTATTATTTAGCAGAAGAAAAAATATATATATTAGGCTTACACAATACACATACATGAAAGTATACACAAACGCATGAACTGCACAAGTTATGTATCTACGATAAAAATATAAATACACAAAAGTTGACTAGAATGACATAACACTGAAACAAATTAATAATAAATGCATAAAAATGACACACTTGTAACACTATTAAAATTAAGTTCTTTCATGCTTCACCGACATATTAGCTTTCCGGAAAAAACATGATTTCTGATTGCGCCTATGAATTTGCTCCAATTTAAAATTTAAATTGGCGCATGTGCGGTCGCATAATGATCTATGAAACATTCTTTCTATTCAAAGGTGGTGGATTTATGGAATTCTCTTAAAGATGTTGTTGTAACATCGTTATCTGTTAACAGTCTAAAACATAATTGAAAACCTTTGGGAAAAGGAAGCCTTGTATTTCGACTAGAAAAGGAACTTAAAGGAATGAATGAATACAACCAATGATGTAATTATCTAGATATCGTCATATGGTTTTCAATTGAGATGTGGACATCATAGAGGGCCTAGAGGCCTATGTCAAATCCATAATGAACTGAGGGCCGAGAGGCCTATGTCAAATCCATAATGAACGGAGGGCCTAGAGGCCTATCTCAAATCCATAATGAACTGAGGGCCTAGAGGCCTATCTCAAATCCATAATGTTATGAATAATCAATTTATTCCCGAACTCATTCACAGATTCCGAAGTTACAAAGCTGCCAGGGATTGAATCCAACAGTGATATCATCCTCATTGAATAAGAGAACTTTCTTAAAATTACACGTTAATCTCTCCACAAGAAATTTGAGCGAAACTCCACGGCTGACCAAATCCAATTTTCTGCAAAGGTTTGGCACCAATTGGTTATAATATATTTCATTGAGGACTTGGTTAACCTAAACTTCAGTACACTGCATGAGAAACTTAGGGTTATGATCAGGGTTATAACTCAGGTTAAGGTTAGGGTTACAGAACGTTTTTCAGCTGAAAAATCTCAAATCAACAGCTTGTTTAAAATCATTGCATTGAGAACATACCTGTTGAGATTTTTTCATGCAGCGTACTAAAGCAAAGGAGAAACGAGAATTTTATAAACCTCAATCATGAGGAATAACTAATTAACACCGGACCCTATTTACTGCAACGGACCTTAAAATTACTGCAACGGATGAGTGAATCTAAAATAAAAAATGAGAAAAATATTAATGACTAATGTGCGCACATTTTTTGCGAATCAAACCGGTTTAGAATTGCAAACGAGACGCCTAATTTGCGAAACGCAAAAATATATTGAATTATTTTTAAAATTATATTTCAATCTCGGGCGTTCCGCGTTCGATGTCGGTTGACATGTTCTATGTTGACCAAAAAACGTTCAAAATGACCCATTTACATAAAATTAGTCAAAATTTTAGAAAGTTTCGACCTAAGGAGATCTCCCGTCTTGGTAATTTTGTGGTTCTGTATCAATATTGTTATAATTCAAACATAAATTTAGTATTTCGCATTTTTCGTTTCTGAAAATTAGCGTCTCGCCCGGGACTGACATAGTCGGAACGTGTCAACCAACTTATCGAACGCAGCCTATCATTTATCTTAAAAACAGTTTAAAAATTAATTTAAATGAAATTTTCGCATTTTTCGTTTCGCAAATTAGGCGTCTCTTCTGCAATTCTAAACCAGTTTGATTCGCAAACATTTTCACATAATAGTCATCGAACATTTTCGCATTTTAGGCGGACCCACAACGGACCCTAAAATGATGAAAATGGGACCGTAGAATAACCGCATCGGATCCTGTAATCAGGGACGTACCCAGGATTTTTCGGCGGGGGTGGGTATGAATTTTAAAAAATTGTAACGACCTTTATTCCCAAAAAATCATTTGGGGCTCGACTAAAAAAATACTTTTTGCGAACAAATATTTCAACAGGGGTTTGATCATTGGAGATCGGTTCTGACCCCCCAAATACGGCCCTGCCTAGAATGATAAATATGGACATTAGAATGACAGTCACAGCATCATAATCATCATCATTAAATTATTGAAATACACATGTCACAAAAATAAACAACAATGGTATGATATTAAGAGTGAATTTAAAGCGAACTACAGGCTCCGCATCGAACATTACAAATACGGCGGCTATAGCGATATGACTGGCCGCTGATCGTTTGACTGTCTAATAATAGTCTTATGAATTGTCTGATTGTCTGACTAGGAGACAATTGCGGCCTTTGATCTGCAAATTCTAAAGTCCGTTTCGGTCCGTTGCTCTAAATAGGATACGGTGCCGTAATTAGTTATACCGTTAGTCATGCCCCCTCCAATTCTCCTAAATTTAATGTTTGGCAACATTAATAATGCGATGCATTAGAGCCTTCTCGGATTTTTACTTTATATTTGCTCACGTTTACTATACACAATGATCACTAAGCAAACAAGCAATATGAAAGTACATAAATCTAATAATTCCTCTAAAATAAATTAAAATAAAAGATTAAAATAAACAAAAAGAACCAAATTGTTTTTATTTATTTCAAACTTGAATTTTCCTCCAATCAATGTTTACAACACGTGACCTTGTCAGCAATCTGTTTCTCTTCTTGTTTTCGTCGATTTGAGTAAATAGTTACACGTAAAAAATGAATAATTATAATTATTAATTTCACTTCAATAATGAAGTAATAATTATTACTTCATTTTGTGCAGAATATATTCCAGTAGAAGCACGAAAATCATCTAAATCGGTATACAATAAATCCAAGGAAAGCATGATCTTGGTGTTGACAGAGATGTCACACTGTATGTGAAATTCGATTTATTTAGATAATCCGGTATAGTTGAGAATAAGATTCACCATCCATGTCCCATGACGGTGTATAATGGTTGAGTTTTTTCCTTGGCTAATCTGTGTACACTGTCTAGTATCTTATGTTCGCTGGTAACTGAATCGATACGCATTTTCTGTTTTTCTTGTAATTAAATTTACATCAATGAATGTAAGATAAATTATCAGTTAGAATAATTTGACACACTGCACTTTCCAGAAACAGTTTTATGATGTCCCAATGATAGCCTAAACGTTTCGATCATTTTCGATCAGAAATCTATGAGAAGCTACTAAGCTAAACCCGAGAGCAATGTAACGATGATGGATCATTGATCAGACTGGACTGGAGTCACTGGAAAACTGTTGTTTGTTCCAGATGGATGCTCTAAGCCTGCGTCTAAATATGTTCCGTAAATGATAATGTCAAAGCATGAAATGCTAAAATCAGGTTGCTGTTCTTGACCTATACAGAGGTCTTGCAGCTCTTGCTTGCAATGCGGTCAAGGCAGCTGTCGGGAGTGTGTGACTCACTATTAATGAAACAATTGAGCCTGCATATTTTCTGTCAGAATTATTCGTCATATGTTTGATTGTGATTAATTAATTATGAGCCACACACATACTTTCTGCATTACACACGCACTACATCAACTACATGTTGCCTGCACTACGGATCCTACATAAGGAGTATCACGATACACCACCTGCACTATGAAACATACTCAATATGTGCTATATGCATTACCGTGCACAACCTACACAAATGCACTCACTGCTTGATGCACCAACTGCACGGTGCACAGTACACCACATGCACGGTGCACCACCTGCACGGCTCAACATCTGCCTGGTGCACCAACTGCACAGTGCACAGCCTGCACAGTGCTTAGTGCACCACCTGTACAGTGCAACTCTTGCATGATGCACCACCCACAAGGTGCACTGCCTATATAGTGCACCGTTAACTTAACTATAGATCGTCTGCACCACAAGCTTGATGCACCACTTGCACTATGTATCACAGTATCATCAATGAATCTGATACTTGTTTCAACTTGTAATGCACTATTTACCCAGGCTAAGCAGCACATAATCTTGTCGACTGCAAGCATAAAGAAAGGCAGCATTGAAAAGAGAGTAAATAAGCTAGTTCTGTAAGAACATTTGCATAATTATCAATGAATCATAAACAATTGTTAATCAACTGAAGCATGCTTTGTCATTACTCTCATCAGGTACAGTGAAGTCAAATGTTGATGGTGTGAAACTACAAGCTGGAGAGAGGGAAGGGGGAAAGAAAGGCATGACATACAAAAACATCGTTCAAAGTCAATGCAAATGGAAGTAAAACAATGATGAAGGTCCTACAAGATAAATTATACAGAAATTAATTAAAACTAAGAAAATATATCTAAAATTCCCGATAGACAAAGTTTAATCTGAAGTTGTGCATGGAAGTTGAAATAGTTCAAAATATGCCTGTAGTGACTATAGCAGGGGGTTTAATAAGTTAAAAAGCTAAAATCTGGGCATTAAAATTAACGAATGCATAGACACAAGTCACACAATCATCGAAATCCCCCACATTATAATAAAGGAGCAGTTGATCTCGCTTCGGACTGACCTACCCAAAACATATTATTTAAACTAGCACACGAAAACGAGCCAAAAAGGTTCTGTCAACTTCTCCAAATTCTACTTCACTCAGTGCTGGAACACATCATCCATATAAACTGAACACTCTACCGGAAGCAGTCAGGAACACAGAACATCGACCTAGCTTCAAGAGAAAACGGAAAGCTAGAGTCTTTACACCTGCAGACTAGCCTACTGTCAGCTGTGCTAAATCATCTATGATTTTGTCAAGGTACTACATTTGTCAGCAGATGGTGTGTAAGAAGTGCCACATACATACATACTATTATTACAAAATCCATCATCAGTTCAACCGTAGACTTAAAATGTGCAAACATACTATACTTATTTTTATTTGTATAAATCAATTTATTTCTTGACTGATGTGTCAAAATCCAAAGACTGTTCCAAAGACTGTAAACCAAAAACAGTCCATTAAATATTGCAGATAGATTATTTGATAGTTTTTTTGTATGTGAAACCCCTGTGTAGATATTGTGCATTGAACCCCTGTGCTGTTACTGCACTTGCCTTCAGCTAAGCTTCTTTGCAAAGTCAAGGTAGTTCGCAAGGTAGTCAAGGTAGTTCGCAAGGCAGTCAAGGAAGTTCGCAAGGCAGTCAAGGCAGTTCGCAAGGCAGTCAAGGTAGTTCGCAAGGTAGTCAAGGAAGTTCGCAAGGCAGTCAAGGTAGTTCGTAAGGCAGTCAAGGTAGTTCGCAAGGTAGTCAAGGAAGTTCGCAAGGCAGTCAAGGTAGTCTGCATTTTACCGAAGTTCACAACAAGCTCTCATATCTCAAACGTACACTCATCGTGTAATCATCCATTTGGATATTTCTGGTGATTGAGGAACTAAATCTACAGTAACTGTTATCTAAACCTAGAAAAACTGTCACTTGCCTATAATAAAGCAAATGCATAATTCTGAGAGCGAGTCATACACCTTCAATAAGGCACATACTTAGTGACCAGTAATAAAATAACAACAACAACAGTCATAATTAGTTCAGACTACATGATAAGACAACAAGACTTAATTATACAAACTCTAGCCCAACAGTTAGTGCCAACTAGTGCAACAGTAATCACCGTCAATTATAATAAACACAATCGAGTCTGTGCTACTGATAATATCGAGGCGGTCCCATATTACCCGGCCCACCAGTCTGCTGCTGCTGCTGTGACGGTCTCTGCTGCGGTGGGGATTCCCGCGGGCCAAACCCTTGTTGGGCTCCCCACTGCATGTGCTGCGGAGGTGCAACCCCATGATCGTCAAACTGCTGAGGGCTATACCCCCGATGCGGCTGCTGCTGTTGTTGTTGTTGAGGAGGCATGCCCATGTTCATCGGGGGTGGTGGACCCGACCTTGGAGGAGCCACTCCGCCGGGCGGAGGTCTACCCAGAACTTGATGAGGCGCTGCCTGCGAGACGAAGGAGCCTCCCACTGAAGGATGTCCCCCAGGGAAAGATGCCATGTTTCCGGCTCCAGGACTCGGCTGTGAGCCGCCCGGCTGGAAGTGCTGAGGCTGGTTGGAAGAAAGCTGTGGCATAGATCCACCTTGAGACACGAACATCGGCTGCTGTCCTTCTGGAGCCGTTCTCCGGAAACCTCCGTCTTCGTTAATCTGCACCGTGATTAGGTTCGGCGCGTGCGGGCTCATGGTGGGCAACATCTGAAAGTTGTCCGCCCCACTTCCACTGTGTGAGAGTAGAGGACCTCCACATGAACCCGGAGGACCTTGGGAGACGGTCTGGACCATCATCTGCATGCCGTGAGGTCCTGGTTGGAGGGTAGTCATCGACATGCCTGGCGGTGGCATGCCCTGCATGGACATCGGGCGAGGCGCCATGTTCTGCTGGTGTGGTGGCATGTTATGAGGCGGTGCCATCATACCTTGTGCAGACATCATTGCTTGCGGCGGTGGTGGCATACCCTGCATTCTAATTCCCTGTGGTGGCATGCCGGTCAACCCGTGCGGCGGCATGCCCTGAATAGAAACGCCTTGCTGTTGCTGCATACCCTGCGGTGGCATGCCTTGTTGAGGTACTATACCCTGCTGTTGTTGCATACCTTGCTGTTGAGGCATTGTCTGTTGCTGCAGAACCTGTTGAGGCATACCCTGTTGCTGCATACCCTGAGGCATCATCCCCTGTTGAGTCATATTCTGATGAGGCATGCCTTGATGAGGCATCATGCCTTGCTGAGGGATTCCCTGTGGCATTGACATGCTTTGAGAATGCATGCCTTGTGGCATCGACATTCCCTGCGACGGTATTCCCTGAACGGAAATCCCGCGCGGTGGTTGAAGCATCTGAAGCCTAATGTCCTGCTGTTGTTGAACGGGTCGATACAAGAGGTTCTGGTCAGGATGGATGTGCGAGGGATGGGTCAGGTTTGGGTTGAACGAGACCGACGGCTGAATCTGCATCGCGTGCACCTGGTAGCCAATGCTCACCAGCCCAGGAAGCTGCGTCGGAGTAGCAACCGTTGCCTGCAATCAGACAACAACAGCTAAAGTCACCGAGCACAAACAAACAAACCTTACACTGTTTGTTCTCTTACATGAATGTACTACAGTTCTACTACAGCTCGACTCATTCATGAAAAACAATTTTTAACGATCAATTATATGGAATTCATGATTTGATGACAAAAACACTATGTACCTTGAGCAGATAAAAATAAACTAATTAACACACAAAAATAGAACAATCGTGAAAAGCACCGAGCAATATCCTAATGAACCACTGCACTACAGAGGCTGCAGAGCACACAAATGGTAATCATGGTAGCCTACTCATTGTTCTACAGAGGCTGCAGAGCACATAAATGGTAATCATGGTACTCATTGTTCTACAGAGGCTGCAGAGCACACAAATGGTAATCATGGTACTCATTGTTCTACAAAGGCTGCAGAGCACATAAATGATAATCACAGTTCAATCTGTATCTACTCTGAGGCAACTTTGGAAGAGAATCATCACGTATTGAAGACTAACCAAGGTATGTTAATAAGACTAAGCTCAGTAAAAAAGTAACCCATTTTAAAGATCATAAGGATAAACATTCGAGAGAGTTGTATAAGCTGACTTTTGAAACAATTATTGGATAATCACACTACAATCGGCATAAAGAACAATCAGATCAAAAGATAACACTGATTCTGCAGCAGCCTCTACACTACAACTGCTCACCGAGTGCATCTGTCCTTGTTCCGGTTGTTGTTGCTGCTGCGATGGTCCAACGACGGAAGTCTCCGGAGCTGTCCGGGTATCTGCGCGACTTTGGTGTCGATGCGCCATGTGTGACTGGAGATCCCGATGTGACAGATACGTTCTGTGACAGCCTGACACGCCATGCTTAGTGCCACCGTATGTGCACACGAAGACAGTGCCTAGAGCCGACTGTTCAATGCGTGTAATAGGCTGGTTGCACCTTCACACAAACACAACAGTACAACCAATGATTCAATCGACATGCATATTCTCCAACATGTCTCTAATCAACGAATCACTGAGTAATCACACACACAAGATTGTTAAATCAAAGAATCACTGAGTAATCACACACACAAGATTGTTAAATCAAAGAATCACCGAGTAATCACACACACAAAAGCATGCTCAATCAACGAATCACTGAGTAATCACACACACAAAAGCATGCTCAATCAAAGAATCACCGAGTAATCACACACACAAAAGCATGCTCAATCAAAGAATCACTGAGTAATTTCACACACAAGCATGTCCAATCAAAGAAACACTGAGCCATCACTTGTACAAAACGATGTCTAATCAATGTATCCACTGGAGTAATGACTGTGAATAATTACACACGAGCATAAAATTTTGTAAGTAATTGCAACAATAATCTAATAATTACTGCACAATCACCGGATGCAATAATTCAGACAAAACATAAACCTCACTCATCACTGCGCAACAATATCTGCGAGAAAGAATTACCTGGGGCAATTCTTGTCTGTCTTCTTGGCACACGAGTAGCAGAAGACATGCTTACATGGAATCTAAACAAAACAATCAAGGCACAGAAGATGACGCCATTTTTGCACGCAGCATTCTATTGAACAACATTTCAAGTGCACTAATATTGCATCAAATTAATCAGCTACTTAACAATTGTCTACCTTAATGTTTTTCACTCATTGTTTATTGTAAAAAAAGTTAACAACTGATCTCAAATAACATCGCCTATTTTAAGCTTTACAATTACCATGATAACAAGATAATATCATCCAAATATTTATATAATTATCATTATCTATTATGTGAAACATTAAAAATTTGTTCACAACACAATTCATCACAATAAAATAATAACTACTACAAATTTCTGACCAGTTAACAACTTGTACAATTAATTCACGCTTGTGCACTTCATAGACATAGTCTAATTATTCACCTAAAAGAAAAAAGAAACACAGCAATGAAAGTAATCTCATTTGCAAAAAAATTCAAACTGCATGAATTACCATTCGACCGTAGATGAGAATAGGTAGAGAGCACTTCTCGCAATTGTGAATCAGAGGGTCGACTACTTTATCACCAATCAGATGAACCTGAACCAATCACAAGTACACAACCAGATTTATGATACAGAATCTTACCTCCAGATTTAATCTGTTACACCGAAATCACTAAAATTACACATTCATAATAAGCAAATTTTGTGTTTTATAAATACTCACATTTTTGAAAAAAATATTGGTTCAGTTTTCTGCAGACACAAATGCATGTGGGAAAAATATTGACATAGTGAATCACAGTCACTTTATAAAGATAATAGCATCAGTAGCAAAATCCAAATAGTTCTACGGCACACAGCAAATAAAGATTTCAAAAAGTCAACTAATATTGCCTAATTTATCACATACAAAATCCCGCATACATTTTCACACTTAAGCATCTCATTCTCATTAGCTTCAAATGAATACGAAAATTGGCATTTATAACATTTTCATAGTTTGTTTACTGCAATGCGAATAAATCGTAACACACTCATTCCAACCTTGTGATTCCACTTGAGCTTCAAGTTTTTGTGTGTCGGCTCCGTCATGTCGACAGATATCATAGAACTAAACTGGATGCCTTTTCCAGACTCCAAGTCAGCTTCTGAAGCTGCAACAAATAACGAGTGATCAAATAATGCCAGACAACATTTTATAACATGACACATTTAACCTTTTTCTTAGCATTTATGTCTTATTATTTATTGAACAAGATTTAGATGCCATCTAGAATTTTA
>JAQFYQ010001569.1:0-13071 GCA_034694885.1 Buchholzia appendiculata | reverse complement strand
TTAAGTCATGCGTAGTAATACGTAAGACAAATAACCATCGCCAGGACCTGTCTTCGGACAGAGCACTATTATCATCACTGTTTGTATATAGATATACTTTTACAGTAGAGTTGTGCAGGGTATATATATTCATGCCGAGTAGATGCACAAGGAGGGAGTGATGTCTCGTAAAGAGACGAGACGGTTGTGCAACATTCTGATGTTTGTAATCAATTTGAGATGAAAATACTGTTGTGGCAATGGCACAGAGTCGATACAAGTCTCCTCGATATTGATCTGCATATTTGTTTGTTTATCTATGCGATTGACTTCGTATGAATAAGATCATTACAGTTTCGCCCGGGTGTTGCAGGAAGGAGAACTTGAAATGCCGGAGCCAGCCTTGACATTTCGAGTTCTATCTAGGGTTGTTGTCAGTCGAGATTGGTTTCTGAATTTTTGATTACTGTTGGTTGCTACAGTAATTGATTTTATATTACTGTTATAATTAGGCTAATTGTTTTTATGTTGTTGCTTGATGCTGCGTGTAGAAGAATTTCCGTAGTTGCCTCGAGAAGTGGAACGCTGCGATGGAGAACATGTACATGCAATGTCGTAAAGCCGGCCCGGACACGTGTCTCCCGATCTACTACGAACAACTCGTCCTCCATCCGGAGCCGATCATCCGACGGATCCTTGATTTCCTCAACATCCGCTGGGACGACATTGTGCTTCATCATGACGAGCAGATCAACAAGCCCGGCGGAGTTTCACTCTCAAAGTAAGAGTGCTTCAAGTGTTATAATTGTAGTAGTGTTAGCAGATGTCGCTGTTCAACACTGTGTCATCAGTAAATGTTTTGAATTTCCTCGGGGAAATTCAGTTAACTTCCTAATTTTAATTCGATTTATGTGAGTAGTTTTATTGTAATTGTTTTAAATTTGTAATTGTTTTTATTAATTTATTGTAGCTTATTCTTTTATTGTTATCGAATTTTAATGTTATGTTTTATTCACTGAAAACACTCTATGATGAAAAGGGTTTTCAGCATCTGAATGCCTATATTGCTATCGTATGCTCTAGTGCGAGTGTAGTGAGCCAGCCTTTCCAAAGCTTTAGTGTCTGCCTCCTGCAGCGCCTGCAGACCACCGTCGAGCCTTGTTGACGGGCATGAATTGACGATTTTTGACATAGTCTGGACGTCTTCACAGTCGCAGGGATCTCTGGTAGTCAGGCCCCATTTCTTATGGCAGGTTCTGTAGTGACCCTGTCCGGTACGGAATTTGTTCAGTGTTGACCACCTGTATCTCGGAAGATCGAAAACTGGCTGGCGAATGGAGGGGTCATTGATGAGATGCCAATTGACCACCTTAGCTGCTTGCCAGTTTTCTTGCCACCGGGTTCTGAGGTCAACAGGTTCTATGTCTGTCCAGAGTGGCCGCCTGGATGCTAGACGACGTGTTGGCGAATTGCACATATCACTGTGTAGTCGCCATTCTTTCTTGGTAACTGCTTTTGCAACCTGTTTGTCCGGCGCTACTTTGCGTCGCACAGGCGGTGTTCAATATTTGCATGGACAGGTAACCATGGTAATGGGGTGGTGCGCAATCCCCGAGATCAGCCGCATAGTGGTTTCAGTTGGATGCTAACAAGATTTGTGTGGGCCGAGCTTTTGTATTTATTTCATCATATTTTGCATTTATTTATTTCATTATCATCATCATCATCAACATCATCATCACCCATGTGTAGTGAATCATTAGCTTTCTCAATAAGTCTTTGCTGAACACATGAGGATAGACTTTGATTAATATACCAAAGGGCTGATCATAGCTGGGTTTTACGACCGCATGCCCGTTGCTGACATCGACCCGGAAATATGGTGATTTCCCTTCCTGGGTAAAATTTATTCTTCACTTGGTATATCATCAATCCACCAATCAATCCACCAATCAGTCAATTAATCCACCAATCAATCCACCAATCAATCAATCCACCAATCAATCAATCCACCAATCAATCCACCAATCAATCAATCCACCAATCAATCATTCTACCAATCAATCAATCCACCAATCAATCAATCCACCAATCAATCCACCAATCAATCTATAATTGTCTAGTGATCGCCGGCGAGTGGCTTTGAAGTAACATAAACTATTGAAATACTTGTGTGTGTATTTTGTACAATCTGTTCAAATACCTGTGTGTGTATTTTGTTAGAATTGAACGATCAACAGATCAGGTGATAAAACCAATCAACCTTGAAGCGCTGACCAAGTGGGTCAGCAGCGTGCCGGCCGACGTTCGGCAGAATATCCGGCAGATTGCGCCAATGCTGGAAAAACTAGGTAATGTTTGAATTAGAAGCTGTTATTTATGTTTAAGCAAGATGTTTTTTGTGTTAATAAATTAATTTTTATTTGGCTTGTTATTAATATGATTTTCTTATTATTTGTTATCACCACTAGTTTCACATTGAATGTTTAAATGATGTCAACAGACTTCTGTGTTATATTAATCGAATGCACACTTCATGGGGGCGGTTCAAAGCGCAGCTGTTAGCCAAGTGAAGTGAGCATGAGCACTCCTCCATCAGATTTTCCTGGAGAATAGGATGATTCCTTGTTTGTGTTAAACTGTCGATGACAGCAGCAGCTGAGGATATTTGCTCTAGCATCCCTGAGAGTAGTGACTAGCTGAGAGTAGTGATTAGCTGAGAGTAGTGACTAGCTGTGAGTAGTGACTAGCTGAGAGTAGTGACTAGCTGAGAGTAGTGATTAGCTGAGAGTAGTGACTAGCTGAGAGTAGTGACTAGCTGAATGACTAGCTGAGAGTAGTGACTAGCTGAGAGTAGTGACTAGCTGAGAGTAGTGACTAGCTGAGAGTAGTGACTAGCTGAGAGCAGTGACTAGCTGAGAGTAGTGACTAGCTGTGAGTAGTGACTAGCTGAGAGTAGTGACTAGTGACTAGCTGAGAGTAGTGACTAGCTGAGAGATTAAGCAGTTCTTCAGCGTAGCCGCTACCTTCCCTGTTGCTGGTTATACACTAAAGCACCGTCCTCATTATTTCCACAGACAAACAGTTTATGACTAAAAGACCTAATTATGTCAATAATTCTGTTTCAGATTATGACCCTAACTGCAATCCTGTTTCATTAGTCAACTATTCTCTTTCAGGTTATGACCCTAACTGCAACCTGTTTCATTATGTCCACAATTCTGTTCCAGGTTATGACCCAGACGGTTATCCTCCGAACTACGGCGAGGCCGATCGGTTTGTTGCGGAGAACACGCAGAAGGTTCGAGAGAACGAACTCTACTGGAAGGAGAAAGCCGCCGCTGTGCAGAACTTCGGGAAACAGATCGTCAACGGCGTCGTCGTTGATTCGTCGAAACCGGTCAATTCCTCCGCCGACCAATCTGCTTCGCACGTAACTCTGGACGAAGCGGACGCGTCGAGACATCGAAGCAGGAGAAGTTTACGGCAGTCGCGAGACCGCAACGCGTTTAGCGATCGGCGGAGGTGATGACCGTGCGCGAACATCTGATCTAGTTATATTATCATATATGATTATAGATATCTTTCAAGGCAGATGACGTGATATACATCAATCTGTGTGTGTGCTTTATTATGTTGGGATATTATGTACAAATTTCATGTGACACGTGTCCTGTCTCTCACATACTAGCTGCGAAATGCGTGAGATATGATTGCGGGGCTGTATGCATACTGTTAAGTGTAAGTTGTATTGTATATAACGTCGTATGTTTGTCTGACTAGTCATCTGTATCTGCTGATTGCATGACATACTCGTACAGTGTCAAAGGCGCGATTATCGTGTAATATTTCTAGATGTATTCCAATTTATGTATGCTGTAAGCTAACATGTGCTGAATATCTTAAAGAATGTGTTGCCCTGGTTTCACTATTTATATAGTAACAAAGTGATACTGATGTAAATAATTTACATCTGTATATTCTTACCATCATGGACAGACATATGGTTTACATATTATGAGGGATTTGTTGTTCGGCATTGTTGTTAAATGTTAATATGCCCTGGTAGCTATCAGAAGGAGCAAATACGTTTTAAATCAAAATGTGATGGCAATTGATTGCGCGCGTAACTATTTGAGTTATATGGTGTTATCAAGGTCTGGCAGATATTATTACTATTTAGTTTCGTGAATCTAAGGCTGAGACGTAACATTACCATGTCTGAAAGACATACCATGTCTGAAAGACATCTGAAATGTGTTATACTGTAGAATGTGTTGGAGTAGAAGGTAAATTGAGCAATATCTGTAATGCATCGCCTAGTCGGCTCGAATAAAGTAAATAAATAAATTGAATTGCTTATTTATTGCATAATATTTGCCATCATTGTTTTTTGGCATGTATTGATTGTTATGCTGAAGTTAATGATTATAATCTATGAAAGATCTATGTGTGGTTTTTTTTTGATGATTTTTTTGTAATAAGGAGTTTATAATATTTTGTATCAATATTGAGCTAATATATTTAGATATTGAAATGTCAAATTTGTGCTGAATATTTATTTCCTTTCAGTAATCTTTGTAATATCAATGAATTTCTGGCATGCAGGCAATTACACACTAAAATCGAATATTTGTGTAAGGTAGTTCTATTTTAGAATTTATTGTAGAATAATGACACTGCTGACGCCTAGTAGAATTATTTAATTATGGCTATGAAATTATGTTGGACAACTTAATCATCATCGTCAATAGTTTTGCATTCTGGTTTCAATTTAATTCTTATGCTTTTTTCATTTTAATTTAATTTAGAATTTAATTCAATTTTTTTTCTATTTCAATATAATTCCGATGTCCGACAATTTATCACATTGCCTACCAGGGTTTAACTCCACCAAAATTGTCAGAAGAAGGAATGTTTGCAGAGCGCCCTCTAGTGAGCCACATGCTGTATGAGTGGGATGCTCATCCACGGATGAGCATCCATCCATGAGACAGTGTCACATTTTATGCTCCCCCCACCCCCAGTGGATCAGATGCTGTGTTATGCACATCCATAATGCCATCTACGATGCATAATTTGATTTCTGGATTCCATTCCTAACATCAACAATCTCATAGCTCATAGATGACACCACGATGTTTCTTTCGTCATCACAAATAGTGGCCATAATCGTTATCATCATCGTCTTCAGTTATCGTCCAGTCTGGTGTTGTCCACAATTGTCACTAGGGCTAATTAACGTGGATTGGACGTAGCTAAAGTGTCGCGGTGATTAGCCGGGAACTGTTGACAGGCACGCTTGCGGTGGTTAAACTCAGCAGAACATATGCAGTACATAACTACATTTTGGATTTTTATTGTGGCACAATGTCACGGAAGGATGCCCTTTCTGACGCCAAAACTCTCACTGCTGGTCTTCTCAAACACATGTAGGAACATTGTAAACATGCCATGCTAGCTAATCATAGTGATGTGAAATCAAGGGATTTGTCAATGGTCTAAATTATGTTACCGTTGTATCAAATCTCCACATTGATCATTGTAATGTATGTAAGTGTAGTATATTTCCAGATGCCCTTTGTTTGTCTAAGCTTGTGTTTGGGCGACATGCCATTCGTTGCTGCGTTGTAACTTTTCGCCTGTATTTAGTCATTATTGCCCGCGACGACGACGTTTGTTGTTTTATTGCCTGGCTACCTACTACAGGGAGTTTGTTGTTCAGTTTCTCTGCATAATTTCATTCTGATTATGATGATTTAAAATCGTTTGTTTTAACAATAATTTCATTGAGAATTTAGATAGTTTTCTGCCTCTCTCTCTCTATCATTCTGAATGGTAGTAATTTGTTATCATCATCGTCATTTTTCTCATTTAGCATGTCATTGTCCACGAACAGCCCTAGGGGCTGATTGAATTGGACGTTACCAAATTGTTTCCTCCATAATTAGAAGGAAATTATCCAAACGCAAGTTCACTGTGATTATACTCTGCAGGGCATATGCTTTTTTACATTTTGGATTTTTATTGAGACAAAGTTTTAAAGCCGGATGCCCTTCCTGACGCCAATACTCGCTGCTCGCCATGTCGAGTACATGAAGGAGCGTGGTGGGTTTCTTGTAAAGCCCGACACCACTGGACACCATTTTATAACACTGAAGCAATTTGTTATTCTTGTGATGTCAATCTGTGTTTTGTGAGGTATCAGAGCAAATCGTTTATTTTGATCTGAAAACTGCGTTTGCCAAATTGATTTTGTTTTTTAAATGTAATCTGTAATGCCATGTATGGACTTTGCTGTTGAGAATGTTCACTGTGTGTTGCGGTGCTTTTCAAATGGTTTGTCGCGTCGCTTGACGTTAGACTGACACTGCTGCGTCTCCTTAACAAAATATATTAAAGATATCACTTACGACGTTCTATGGAATATTACGAATATTTGTTCTGTGACATATTAGGAATATTGTAATATAATAATTCAAATAAAAGTTTTTTTTACGAAGAAGATATCTATAAAAATTCATTTGATGTAAGATATGCTTGATTTTGAAGGCTGTCCACTTTGTTCGAGGTTAGGTTAATAAAAGCTACATTTACGCAACTAATGAAACTCGCCCGACTTTGTGGTTCTAGAACAAAACGGTTGAAATTCCCATGAGTTTAAGGCAGCCGCAATTTACAACGTTTGAAAAGCACTGTACAGTGTCCTGTTTGACTGTGAATCTCAACATTACATCTGTTGTCCCACCAAGCTACTGTAGGTGCTTAACTGTAGGTTCTTACGTAGGTTCAACTGTAGGTTCAACTGTAGGTTCTTACGTAGGTTCAACTGTAGGTTCTTACGATCATGTGTTTCTTGACATTCATCTATACACTCTCTAATCCGGCCTCAATGTGTGCTTCTTGTTCGCTTATGTGCATGCATACATACATACATATACATGTGGCTTATGTGCATGCATATGTACATGTGGCTTATGTGCATGCATATGTACATGTGACTTATGTGCATGCATATGTACATGTGGCTTATGTATACTTGCATTGCACGCGTGACTTGTGCACATACTACATGCAGATGCACGTAGTATGTACATGTCTTATGTTCTGTTTAGTATATACGTGCCATATGTACATATTGCTTATGTACAACAGGTGTACCTATGATTTTGTTCAAGTTTCTTGACAATGCAGGGTGTGTGTGAAGTGCATCTTACATACATCATGCATACGTACATACAGCATACTTACTAGGTACACACTACAGATACATCTGCGTGTACATCAGTCCTGTAGAATTGTACATGGCTAACTTGCATATGGTTATGTACATGCATCGATGCATGGATATGTATATGGCATATGCACATGCAGTATATACAATGTACATACTACTTGCATGTACATTGTATGTGGCCCGTGTCAGGCAGTATATACATGCAGATGTACATGGCTTGTGTACATGCATATGTATGTAGCTTTTGTACACGTGTGTGTACATGAGGATGATTTTCTTGTAGATTTGCGTCCTGAGTTTTTGTGCATGTAAGTGGCTTTTCTTTCATCACGCTCTCTTCCACATGCTTCTTGCCAAATTTCATGTCTTTGTGTTCCTTTATTTTCTTTTACACTGTTGCATTGGCCGCCATCTTTTCTCTGCAGTGGCAACAGGGTGACAAGAATAATTTCTAAGGAAAATTTATATATTTTACTGATTCAACGAAAATGTGTAGTAAGTTTTGGTGAAAGATTTAGGGCTGATGATTAGGCTTGCTTTGTGGTCAGGATCCGATTGAGGTTCACGATTTTCAAATTAGATTTGAACCCTTGGCCTAATCTTAATCCTAACGTTAATCATAATCCTGTTTGACAAATTTAATATTTATTTATTTTTGTATCGCATCATTAATGAGACAAGTTTATCTGCTGCTTAACTTGTATGCATATAAATGCCGGTCGATGACGTCGGTTACAGTGGCTCGTATATTCAAGATGTGGAGATATACGGCTGTGTTGTTTGTACATTGATATATCATTGTTCTGTGTATGCATAATATGTTGTACACAATGGAATCTATAATGTATATAACAGATGCGCACAAATTGATTTATTTTTCTGAAATAAAAATATATTTGTGATAATGCACGACTGCTGAAAGAGTGTGATAATTTCATGATTGTATGCGTGTAGGGCCCTGTAGGGGTATACCTAGTAAGGACTGCAGAATCAGACTGTAATTCTGAACTTTTTAGACCATCATGCCAAAAAATGTTATGTATCATCGCCGGTGCCGAGAAACACTTGTTCATCTCCTTTGGCAGTCGAATTTGACATTATCATTGGCCTTATTTTGCTGTTGAAAAGTATTACAATGCCTCAAGACCTAATTGATAAGTAGATCATCATTTATCAGTGGAAATAATCTCAGCGAGGCCACTTTCTATTCGTTGTCAAAGATTGGGCATCTCTGCCTTGCATCATGACTTTATGGTTTTTATACAGTCATGTTTGTTTGGGATTATTGTTACTGCATAGAGAATTATTCTTTCTGCAAAGATTTGTTCTTTATTCGTGCTGCGTAGAATTATTCTTACTTTGAAGATGTAATCATTCAGACGAGATATTCTACAGAGCTAGTTTTTCTGTGATTTATTATCCATAGGGACCAGCTGTACTTCAAAAGTTCACACTGTCCTTCCTGGTTTTAGCTCCATGCGACATGGTTTTAGCTTATGTTTGTAAAAAATATCTTAATTTATTTTCCTGCTTCATTAGTCTCTACGTGGTTTTGGATGTCCCCAATCATGCAACAGATGTGTGTGAACAATCTTCCGCGGTTTTAGCTCCATTCTCATTCTATAGCTTCATTCCCGTTCTCATACCTGAATTCACGGTCTGAATTTCTTCTGACATTCCGAAACATTATCTCTACTTTGATCTGTTTCTCGTTCAGGCGTGTCTTCCATACCCCCCCCCCCCAGTCCGTCCCCCAACCCCCCCTCCCAGCCCGTCCAATAATCGTCTGCTACTTGACCAACCCACCTTTTTGCATCCTGTCTGTAAATGCGTTTGTATGTTGCCTTCTTTTATTATTGTTTTGTTATTGAATATATATATTAACTAATATTGCTTATGTAGAGAGATAATTATGAGTTTAGATTGGAATAATGATCACAACTAGACATCGTGTTGTAAAATCTGTAAATGATTAAAGGGATATTTGAGGTGTTGACGCAGTTTTTCTGTTTTCGTTTCTGTTTGCATTTGTCATTATTTATATATTATCTTTTTGCTCTTTCAGAAGCCTTCAATGGCAAGAATGTGGATAATGTGGCTCATCTCTATCATTGTGCTTACTTTTAGTAACAGGTGCACACTAGTATTGTTTTGGGGGGCTCAACTCCCAGACTACTCAAGGTTGTTTATGCACTTCCTTTCCCCTTTCACTCGGATGGTTGTGAGGCTCAAGATAGATCTTCAGAGTACCTGCATAGGTTATGCATGTGCAATTGTGCATAGACCATCCATGTGCATCGACCATTCATCTGCCTAGACCATCCATGTGCCTAGATCATCCACTGCATAGACCATCCATGTGCATCGACCATCTATCTGCATAGACCATCCATCTGCATAGACCATCTATGTGCCTAGACCATCCATGTGCATCGACCATCTATCTGCATAGACCATCTATCTGCCTAGACCATCTATGTGCCTAGACCATCCATGTGCATAGACCATCCATGTGCCTAGACCATCTATCTGCATAGACCATCTATCTGCCTAGACCATCTATCTGCATAGATCATGCATCTGTATAAATCATCTATCTACATAGACCATCCATCTGCATAGACCATTCACCTACATAGACCATTCATCCGCATAGACCATCCATCTGCATAGACCATTCATGTGCATAGACCATCCATCTCGACGTTTGTTATGGTCTGCCCTTTGCGTTTTTCTCCTTTAGCTTTTCATTTTGAGCGTTTCCTCACCCAATCTTCCGTGTTCTACAGATTCAAGCTATCTCGGTCTTCTCACAATTTTGACATGTGGTGCGGAGTATCAAGAAATTCTTTGTTCTGTTTCAGCGTGTACCTCTGTTTTGTCCCTGAAGGGTAGTTGCTGAAGGGTAGTTGCTGAAGGGTAGTTGCTTGGTTGTAGCTGATGGTTCTAGGTCACGACATACTGCTGCCAGTGAGATCGGTAGTGAAAACCTGTGATGAGAGCAAGACAGGCCAAGGCCTGGCAGCACTGGCTACAAACTTGAGTTTCGAACGTTTAGCTGTTCAACCTTAATACATTGACGGCGAATAAATCTGTGGCTTGGAGAGTGTCACAAATATATAGCCTAAATATGATTATTGATATTGAACAAAAGCATGTTCGTAAACACTAAGTATAGCACGACGTCGGTGTTAGACTTCGAACTGGAGGTCGAATTTTCTGCGGCCTGGGAAGGGGAGAGGAGGTGACCGTCCATTTGATAGAATTGGGTTCTAGTGAATCAAGACATCTGAGGATTGCGAAATTAATGGGGGCTTGAACTTCCTCAACTCGACTTCCTAACAATCCAAACCTGCACGGAACATGTCGTAGATTCACGACATCAAAATGAGGATCTAGTTTTTTTCATTGAGGGAGACGAGTTGATTTATTTGAGGTCGGGGGTGGGGGGGCATTTACCATTCTGTTTCTGTCAACAAAAAGACTGAGAGGGACATTGATATAATGTGTTTGATTAAGGGTGTTCAGAGTTCACATCTGGAAGAGGAACGGATTATTGAGGGGACGATTCGAAGCCATGACTATTGAGGGGGACGTGTCCCCTCCGGCCTCCCTCCCCCGTCCCTGGTGCATCTACGCCCATGACATCACACATGGTCCGGAGGCAAATCAGGCAATAAGGAAGTCTCGCACGGATTTAATAAACGTCTCCTGTGCGTGCTAGAAGTCCTGCAAACCTTCACCGGTTCGTGTAAAAACTGTCTGGAGCTGCACATGGCTTTCTTACAGCCCGGAGGACACGAATTATTTCTCACTTGAATTTAGTCACAGCGACCAGGCTCAGTTACGCTGTTTATTTATTGATGTATACCTTTTTCAGGCTGGATGATGCGTTTAGTTATTGACGTTAATCTATTCCAGGTTGGATTATATGGTTTAAAAAAAGTACTTCAATTCTAGTGTATACAATCAATTTTTGTAACATCTAATCATAAATTGACCCTGGTCACACATTTAGCTTAACACTGATCTTGAGCCTCCATGGCCATAATCAAACCGACAAATTTCTGACTAGTTTTATTTGCAGATTATATTTTCGGTTAGGCAGACCTACGAGTCAAAAGTTGTAAAGCGTGATTTAGCAAAGCAGCATGAGAATTATTAAGGTAATGTTTTTGGTGTATGAAATCATTGATTTATTTACAAATTGACCAATCACATGACATTTGTAACAACACCCTGTCCCCAAAGACAAAAAGGTGTTTGTGTCATTATACAGTACTGATATACAGTTTGTGTAATGACACAGTAATGATACAGTAAGCTATATGAAAAGATGAAAATTTTCAATAAGGTTTCATCAGTGGTGTAGTCGCAGGGTATACTGGGTATACGGAGTATACCCCCAACAAATTATTAATAAGCACAGTATATCCACTTTATACAGAGTATACCAACGGAAAATATGGCAGCATACTCACTGCTTTTTACCACTATACCGCTGAGTTTCATGGAATCACGTTGTTTACGAAACTAATTTTAAGTTAAGAGCCATTTTTAATGAATCTTTTAAGTAAAGTTATAAGAAAACTTATTTTAAGTACAGAACAATCGCTTCGATAAAAAAGTACTCGTATTATACACAATACTCTTTTATTATACAACCAAACAGTTAAACAATAGCAAAGTATCAGACTTTTAAGAGTCTAGATTAATGAGTCAATTTCGCGACACAGATGAAGGGGAAAATTTTTAACTAAACAATTGTTACTATACTTGTATAATGAAGACAAAATTGCACGTCGACGTATTCTTGAAATTGACTTACAGAAAGAATGATTGAGAAAACAGAAAGTAAAATTAGATTTGCAGTCAGAGTTAATTATCACGATGTTGACATTAAGATCGAAATCATAAGTGGACCAGCACAGTGCCGTAACCAGGCTGTTTCCCAGCAATTTTCAACTGGGGAGGGGGTGTGCAAAACACTTGGGGGTGTCGGCATCGAGGGCGTAGAGCAATATTGCTTAAAAAATATGTCTTGCGGAGCCAGGACTTGACGAGGGGGAGGGGGGGGTGGCGACGAATTTTTTTTCCTGGCGAGTGGGGTGAGCCCCTGGCCGTGGCCAAGGGGGAGGCACAAGGGGAGCACATACCCCGCTTCTAGTCTCGGTTCCACGCCAATTTGAATTTTTGAATGAAAATGGAGTGTCTCCTTCCGCTTGTATGTCTGCGCTACTCCTCACAAAGCCGGAGCCCCTCCTCTCTTTGAAAGCACGGCAATTTACCAGCCTCTGGTATTTCGTAGCGAGTTATATTAGTGGCTATTTGATGTGGTACGGATATAATTTTCGGTATAATTTGTCAATAATGGTGCCAAACAAGTAAAACGATTTTGTGGCGGTCGTCGAAGCGCCAGCCACTGACATATTATTTAAACATCCTCTTGATTGGAAAAAAGTTTTAAAAATATTTTCTAAGTCGATATCTTTGCGAAGATATTATATACTTTGTGACAGTATCAGAAATTCCTGAGGATTCATGTGTCTTATAACAATGGATTTATTCTGAACAGGAAAAAAATCATAGGAATAAATGTTGAGTTTTGTTTTTGAATAGTCTTTTAGTTAGCACCGAGTAAGCTGAGCAAGCTTAAACCAAACACTTGTCGGTTTAAAAACATGTCTCACCATAATATTCTAGTGTAATTTAGTCGGAAAAATCTTGTAGCTAACATTTTATTCGGTGTCATTTCGAGAACTGCACTGTTTATTCTGGGTCGTAATAGTTCTATAATTCACCTGGAATTATCTTAATTTACCATTAGTGCTGCTTCATCTATCATTGAGAGAGAG
>JAQFYQ010001568.1:0-13071 GCA_034694885.1 Buchholzia appendiculata | reverse complement strand
ACCATCACGAATCATGCCGAGGCTGAATTCAGCGTTTTCTTTAACTGCAAATGCAACGCTTGCAACTCAATGTAGAAACCACTTTCCCAAGAGAATACTCAAAGAGTCATTAAATTGGGTAACGCCAAATGCAAGTCCTGCTAAGTCGTTGCGAAGTATCTACTTTTTAGCTGCTTTTCAGAGAGACCTCTATGATAAGTTATCTTTAAAGTGAATTATCTTCAATGAAATGTAGTGACAAAAAGCTCGAACAGTGCCCACACATAACCATCAAGTCGCTTGGATCTAGCAAGAAAGAAGTTGCTCAAGTCTGTTCTGCTCTTCTTATGTTATCGGTCCATTAGTTGACTGCAGGCAATAATATAGCGTAATAAATACTACACTTATATAATTTTGCGCTAATAATGAGCAAGAATATGTGTTTATGCATGCAGATTGTTAAATTGAATTTTTTGCTGATATGGTGACATTTTGAGAGGCAATTGTGAATCGTATATTTGTTGAGTTCAATGCAATATATTTTCAAGATTGGACACATACATAGTAAACTCCTATTTGTTTACTGGTTACCGATAATAAATCAACGATGTAAACACAGGCATAAAAAATGTATAAAGTAATGAAAACTAATGATTAGGTGATATAAATTTAAAATAAAATTATGAGAGAAATAAAACATTACACAATTACCGCATTTTTTCAAGATAGAGATGGTTAAAATTAAAATCCATCGTCATTGTAAAACGACATCAATAAGATATATTGACTTATTTATTATTCATAAATATATTTTATAAACAATAATCATTACTTGAAACATCAACACTAAAATAATGATCATACAAACTGATAACTATCGAGTTTTACCTGAATCACATATCCAAGCATCAGTGCAATAACCGCCAAACAATAATTGTTTATCAAAATTGATATATTTTGTCATTTTTGGAATTACAACAGTGAAATCTATCACCAGTAAAAATTCTGAAAGTTCTCGCTATCCTATCTGCCCACATTGGACATATAAAAACCTATATCTACAATTTCCATGTTATTACTCAGTCGCATAAGCATCTAACCACAGATTATGCAGTTAGTTGGTTATTGCAAGAAAGTAAAAGCCCCTAACAATACAACAACACTAGTGTGATTAAGGGGTTATTGTACGGAAGCGTAAGACCTTAATCTGCAAGACTAATGTAGATAGGGGATCATTACACGGAAACCAATGCTCACAGCTACTACGCCCGTGTAGTTAGGTCATGAAGATTTTTTTTTCTTTCATGGAATTTTTTTATACAAATAAGATTCATATTTATTTGTTTTATAAAATGTATATGTAGTTATCTAGTATCTAGTACGTAGTCGTGACTGCGTGAGAAACACTATGCCTATATGTATTTGACAGAGAATCGACGCATTTAGTGCAAAATATGATACATAGGGCATACAAATCATTAAAAATAACTCTTTTTGGCTCTTCTATAAATGTAAAAAATTCTATTTAGTAAATTATTCGACTGATTATATTTGTTTGCTTCTACGAAACGTTTTACATAGGTCTATCAACCCTCACAAGCTTGGCTAATTTCGCGAGCCTAACAGGGAGGTAGATGCAACTCAATTAACATCCCATTACTTACTAGCAGTGTGACAGCAGATTTAAAACTAATTACAGGTTGGTAGTGCATTACACATCCATACGGATGAATGTTTTATCCAGATATAATGTACATGAATAAAAGCACACTCAAAAAACATCCGTTCATCCATTCATGATATCAGGCTGCAAAAGATTGTATTGAACTACCCGTGAGCAGATACATAGATGGAACGGTGCTCACATGCCATGCATGCGGTTTGTTGTAGATTACTTACATTACACAATAAGACAGCATAACAATATTTACATTCAGACCACAACTTTAACATATACGTGATGCTAGACATTTCAATTTCTGCATTATTAGCATCGCTCAGACATGTGCAATTAAAACGAAAGGTAACAAGTATTTTTAGTTATTCAAACCAGTCCCTTTCACGCAAGTGGTTACGGTCGCACAGAGGTGCAATATGGAAGTCAGTAGCGGCGCTGCAACTCGGTCAATTTCTAAGATATATAATAACAACGAACAGAGCTGTTGTCAACAGCACCAGGTGAGACGTATTTGCATGGTTTCTGCAGCTTGATGAATTGCCGTTGCCTGCATCCATGATATCATCTCTACTGCCGTCTTTGTTGCCACGCGTCGTAGACCTGTAGTATGGTGTCATTAGTTTACTGGTACCTGAATTAAATAACACGCAGCTTTAAATTAATCAATTTCAGAACCAACCGAATTCGAAAGTTTCGGTGAATATGACCTTCTTTAAAGCAATTTAACATTCTTCAAAACTGTTTAAATTCCAATGCATTTGCGGCATATCTTTTTACGACTTATTCAGAAAAGTGTAGTGAAAATCTACTTCCGAGTTAGCTAAATTCACATTGGTGGTGAACATGACGGCTTCCTTAAAGAATTCCATCATTGGTCCAACATTTCAAGCGTCAATATGTTACAGTGTATTTCATAAATTAGAAAATAGGCATTATTATGATATAGCCACATGAAATTTTTTATAATCCTGCATACACTGAAACTTCTATATTTAATACTCACGACGATGATGCAGGAGACAAACTTCAATTGAAGCCAGGCATATTGATATGTTTACTTAGAAGAAAACTGTTGTGTTGCTTGTACAAATATTCATAATATGTTTTCAGTCTAATACGATTTGTTAGTCTTCAGATTGTTTGCCACATTTACTTTCTTTCTAATTTTATTTCTGCTGCTTGGTGAATTACCTTTGCCTGAGCCTATGGTGGTATCTATACCGCCATCTCCGATGTCACTTGTTGTATAGTCAGTTGTGACGTATTCACTGATACCTGAAATAAATAGCACGCTGTTTTAATAAATCAATTTCAGAATCAACCAGATATGCACAACTTTGGTGAATATGACCTCCTCAAATCATTCTAGCATTATTGGAACAGCTTAAGCTGACCCATATTAATTAGTGTAGTTCGGAGTCGTATTTAAGGAGTATCGGGTTGAATCTCCCTCCATACTTTTTTCTTCCAATTAATAATGTTTTGTGAGGAATTAAAAAAATATATATATTTTAGAAATGTCGGAAGTAAAAATTCTCCTCCAAATGAAAATGTTTAAAAGGTCGTCAAAGATGTTTCACATCCAACCCATCCGACCCAAAAAGGAAATCCTGTCTACGACCCTGGTTTAGTTCATAAAGTTCACTTTATAATTTCGACGCTATCTAAATAAATCATGTGGTTTTTTATTTCGCATTATCCATTACAATTCTATTACTAATGTGCAAGCATGAGTCATCATCATCATCGCCGCCCTCACCGTCGTCGTCGCCGTCGTCATCGTCATCGTCATCGCCATAGTCATCATCATCATCATCATCATCATCATCATCACTATCATCGTCATCATTATCATCATCATTATCACCATCATCATAAGTTTCATCATCAGCTTCATCATCAGCTTCATCATCACTATTATCATCTGATTCACCTACGACACATTTGCGACAGTTGTTTCCATCTCAGGAAGGATTAGACGTCTTGAACTGTTACAATGGAAATCATTTCTCCGCGCAGGTCACGATCATGTGAAACCTGAGCACTCAGTGTCAATTTATTTATATTACCACCTTCGACATTCAGAAACTGCCTCTCCTGTATCCAATAACTTCCTTCCTTTCTCACCACATCTCCAGACAGCGCAACAACATCATACCATGTGTACTAGATCTTTCACGTAGTCTCCGTTGTAATTTTATCTCTACAAGCTACTCTGTACATACACTTCACCATCATGTAATCTGCTCTTTCAAAACGCATTGTATCTGTGGCTTCGTTAGACCAAGTTTTACTTTCAAAGATCAAAACAAATATGGACACATGGTCTGAAAATGTTCCCTTTCAGCTGAAGTGCGACGTTCCTAACAGCAAGAGTAGGAGCAAATTGCCTGAGCTTAGAACAAGCCCAGTTCACCCTCAGTCTAGTTATGTTCGATTCACCTTACTAATTATTATGTCATCCAAAAAACACAATTTTAGCAATCATTCAAAATCACTGTCATCATCTAGCATCTGTCATTTCTTGCCAAGGGCGTTGTTTACAGCATATTTCTATTTTTTTGCAACCACTACAATCTAAATCCATTTGTTCCGCAAGTTACCGCTGGCACCGCTGATGGTTTTGAGAAAAAAAAAACATTATAAATCAACTAGTATAATTTTCACACTTCATGAAGTTCACACCATCTTCATTGTGACACCCCCTGAGTGACCATGTACCAGAAACCTCGAGCATCATTCTTACATTGCATAGCCTTTGTTTCACGGATATTCGCCTTCAGTCCTTCTCTTCCGAACCTCTCATCCACTCTCTAATGTTCTTCATCAACTGAGATGAGCTGAGACGTGATGAACTTCTTCATCACGTCTATTTCACGAATCTACATTAAACCATCTGCAATCGGCAGATTCCGTGTCTTTCGGTTCAGCCAACAACACGTTTACTCTCTTTAAGCATAAGTGCAATGAACTACTATATGACTTACCTATTGAGCAGCGTTGACTCCTTGCAAAGTAACTAAACAGCCTGTTCAAATAGTTGCGCCACATTGCTGTCACTTGCTCGCCACACATGGTTGCGGCATTTTCCATGCAATCTAATAAGACGTTGATGGCACTATAATTGCATAATATAAGACATTGAATTATATCACAACAAAGCGTTGCATAGATCACTGTAGTATGCATTGTTTAATTAATTTATTTATTTATTTATTAGGCTACTCTTTGAATTGCAGATCAGTATGTACATACTGTTCTAAATAACGCCCTTTAAACATGATTACTAATATCAAGCCATTTTAATTACAGATATTATGCAAATAATCGCACAGGCAACAAATGTGCGATACTTCATTGATCAACGACAAAAGGCACCAATACGTTGATTTAATGGACGTTTCCGTCAAAGAATGTATAACCAGCGCAATAATTATAGCTACGTTACACGATGGTTTTGGTATTAGGTAAAAAAACTCACTCGCAAAAATTCATCCCACCAATCACATTGCTACGAAAATCTGCTCCACACGGAACCAGCTGGGAGGCGACACTGTACGAGTTGAAGCAGGACGCTCCGTCGACATACTCTACAAAGTTGCACATACAACTATTTGTAAAAGATGCGTCATGATTTAAATGTAGATTCAAAAGTTCAATTTGGATCTGAAAAACAACGAATGAAACCATTATGTTTTAATCAATTGACGACTATGGTCGCAACTTTAGTGATGCTCAGATTGAGTCATGCGTGAATGCGGTGCCCCAAATTAATTTCATTAATTAAACATTGTTTGATGAAGACAGTAATACTTTCCTCCAGACAATTTAACAATAATTATTTAGCATTTATAGATTTTATTATTTAGCTATTAGATTAAAGTAGTATGCCCTTACCTTGCTTGCCCTCATTGCAGATGTAGTTAAGGGCATCCTTTTGACCCCTCCATTGAATCATGATGTCTTCAATAATTTGACAATTCTCTTCTGCTATGCAAGATTCAACGTTGCTAATGCTGTCACCACTGAAAGGTACAAGTATAATTCATTTCACAGCAGTGTACGTAAAGTTTACGCACTGGATTCAGTATCTGTTTCGATAAACAAATTTGAATAAAGGCCTAAGATTTTCTCTGTGAACTCGACTTCAGTATTGATTATCTATCGCATAGTTCAAAATAAAGGAATCCATTGTTCTCTGACAGTGGAAGATTTTTTCTCCACCAATTTTTTCTGAAAGTGGATGATTTTTTGTGCCTCCACCTCCGTATAATACTTTCTCAGCCCCTGACATACAGATCAAATTTTAAAATATACGCCTTCAAATTTCAAAACAAATTTCGTCCTTAATTACATTAGGGCAGCGTTTTATGTGTTATATAATGTGACAACACAAAGTATAGTAGTTGTGCAGTGTACCTTACATCAGTGTGCCACCTTGAATGGTTTGAGCTTTCGCACCTCAAAATGTTTAATAATCTTAGTCTTGCTTGCATCATCATTACATTTCAATTTATTCAAATGTAAGATCGCGAATGAAGACAAAGCTGTCAATTAAAGCCATAATAATCCATGCATATCACTGTGGCTCTATCAGTTATCCATCACGAATAAATTTATGTCATTCGCTGATAAAATACATCATTACAAACATGAATCAGTAATATATATATATATATATATATATATATATATATATATTCTGCCATAGAATTGTAGTATTGACAATTATTTAATAAAAGTGATTACTTACAACTTGTGCATTGTCTGTTCTTGTGTAAAACTGTCAATGTTTGTGTGAGATTTATTTAATATATATAGAAAGTATTGAAAACATACTAGGTAATATTTCTAAATTCCCATGCAATACAGATTGTCAACTAAGTAATTGTCGTCTAACCTGCAGAATGCGTCCATTTCGGACATTGTCAAATCTGTAGATCCAATGCTATTTAGAGTCGGCGTGACGCAATCCTGATACGCTTGCTGGTCGCAGTAAGCATTCAAGCCTGCGCAAGAACCGTAATAAATTAAAGTAAGATGGAATTAAATTAATATATTAAATTCAGAGCAAATGTGAATGCAAAGCTTCAGTGCAGTATAGTAAATGGCATCTGTTTAATAGAAACGTTGGCGGAAACTGAATACTTCATCCCCATGTATCTAAACGAAACATTTCATTAGTTACTGTGAGCCTACTGAAGACTCATTTGCGTGATGACTCATTCAAAATTCAATATTCTGATATTGCAATAATAGAATAATATAAAGACAAAACACTAACAACAACTAAATTGCATGTTGCTACAAGCTTAGTATCCCACTTGCGTGCAGTTTTACCCACATATTTCATGCAGACTTCTTAGTAAGACTATTTTATCAACATTTTAATTCGTCAAATCTAAATGCGTTCAGTACAAAAACAACCCCATACGCTATCAGAAGAAAGAGATCAGTTTGTCTGGTACGTAGACGGAATTCGCATGCAATACTACTAAGTTGCTGCTTAATTGTAACGAACGTATTGCGAATATGTCAATACAAGTTAGGCATTTCGGAAAAAATAGCGTTTAGTATAGAAGCAGTTATACTTAACAGAACCCTAGAGGTCACGTCTAAGGTGCGGATTATTTTTTCCTGCAAGCGTCTCGCTCCGTAGATTATTTCGTTTCTAGTTATTAGTTTGAATTGTATACTGCAAAAATTTCGTATTCAAATTACTATGAGTGTGTTGTTTCTCATAATATAAAGCGAATCATATTTGATTGTTTAACTATTTTACTCTATCTCAGTTTAATACTCAACGCGTTAATAGTGCACAAGTGTCTATATAAGTATGCTGCATGCTTTATTGGTACAAGCAAATTTATCGCAAGACATATATGATTTGATTATGACTTCATACATCTATATAATTTACATTATCTACATCAGCGAATACGAATAAATAAATCATCGGAAAATATCGCGATAACGTACGTAATTAATGTGCATAGTATTACAATGCTCACCACACACTTGGAGGCATTGATACATTGAACAATTGCAATTCAATTCAGACATGTAAATAAATATTAAAATGAAAAGATGAAAGATAAAATTTAAATAAAAAACCTGTGAAAAGCATCATGCTCGCAAAAAGCATCACCAACAATATCCGACTGGAATCAGTTATCATCTTCGAGAGTTTCAAGTCCGAAATCTGAAAACATGCGTCAATAAAACTAATAGGCCACGCAATTGATAACGCTCACGTTCAGCTAAAATACGTATGCTTTGATTTTGTTATTTGATGATAATATGTAGGATTTGGAAAGTTGACGGCGTATCGGTCGGTCTTGATATGCAAGTTTCCATGCATGGTTTGATATACATAAAGTTCAAAATTAAAACTGGTAATCGAAAGCGAGAAATATTTAGAACACTACAATTAAGACGCTCAATATTGACGAAATTAATATAAAACGGGTCGGACGTCTCCAATGACAAATCACTAGGTACTTCAATAAATAATTGATTTAATAACGTAAATGAGTATCTATTTAAATGTGTTGACACATCATTGCGGCATGTATTGTATCGACTCAGTCAATTCAGTCAATGCTATTTTTCCTTCAAAGTCCTTCTTAGAAATTACCTAGTGGACGAATCTATGACAAATCGTGACCCAAATAAAATTCAATAGATTACAAAAATCACTATGTGCATATAGTTTTTACGTGATCTATAATATCACACAAATTAATCAATTACTGAAAACCAATGTTTAAATTAAAACGTTAAGCTCTGTTGACAGTAACTATATATGCTTTTGTGCTAATATGTTAACTGCCATTGACATTTTAGCCAAATATCTGTTTTTTCCATAATCCCTTTGTCTCCGATATATTTCGGCGTTATTCAGTCGGCATACCTGACTCTGAATCAGTAGCCTCTGTCCCGGGGGTCGGGGCTGCTGCTCCAAGTATGAGCGTGGGAAACCGTTTAGATTAGAGAGTATCAAGCGACTGGGCAAGTTTAAAGCTAAAAATGTATTTTACTGGGGCAAGCTTCAATCACCTTTAGGAGTAGAGGTCTGTGATCTGAATGGCTCCAGCTGAGTGACTTTGTCCGAGTTTTCAGAGGATCGTCGCCAACGGTCATATCAATCAGGCATTGTAGTAATGTAGACTAAGGTGAGAGAGAAAGTAGCTTGCGATCAATGACAATACGATATTAACAGTTCCAAATTCAACGATTGCCCCCTAGTTTCAAATTAATGCCGCATACTTCGATGCATAAGGCTGCAGATACCCCCACTATAATTTTTTGAAATGAGACAGATAGATTTAAACAAAAAGCAAGTTGACATGTGTGAGGGCTCAGTAAATAAAGCAAATTTAAGTGTACCCCCAAACAGGTTTTACACCTTCAAAAATAATACCTGCCACAACATGATGCAATGGTGCTATAGTAACCATTAACAACCACAAGATCATCTATCTTTACCTGCATTAAACAGTACATGCCGGTGTAGGCACCGGATATCAAGCGGCGTAGTCCAATAATTAACGCAGCTAGACGTTATTGCACTGCGGGATAAGATCACACGTATTGAATATCACGCAGCAGCTGATCCGTCCTCTCTGTAAGAATCAAAGCCTATTTGTCGATGTTGACTCTAGACTGTCTATGCTGGCATCACTACGTCGCACACGATGACATACATGATTGCCTACTTGTTTTCACAAGCCAGACAAGACAACCGAGCAATTTCTGTTTCGCGATGTTTACGTCGTCTAGTAAACAACTTATGATACACAGCGAATACATTTATTGCATGCATGACACGAGGACTACACTCACTCAAGCCAATGATATACTGCGAAGGTAGTATTTATAGTATAGATGTGTTGCACTAATGGTGAAAAACAAAATCACGCGTGATACATTTTAGAACCTTTTTTCACCTGAAAGCAAATGACCAAAGGAAGTTTAGACAAAAAAGGAATATTAATAATAACAAGAATATCATTAATAATAATAGAATGATATTTGTCATCATTGTGATTATCGATATTACCTTCATTATCAGCATCAACATCATCGTCGTCTATCTCATCTTCATCGTCATCATCATCATCATTACCAGCAACAGCATTACCATGATCACCACCGTCATCTTCGTCTCAATAACAATGATAATGATAATACTCATCATCATCATAAAAGTCATCATCAACGACAGCATGATTTTTGTCGTTGTCATCATCGTTAACCAAGAAAGTCGTTAGATGCTCAGTGTATGTTCACGGTGTGACAAAGGTCACTTGTCTAATATGAAATTTGAGCATACAATGCCTATTAGTTTCTATGTGCGTCTGCCTAAAGGCTTCTTTACATGTAGATGTTTTATTTATATTTGTCTTAACTTGAAACCAAAGCAAAAATAAATTACACCAGCTGAAGATACAATCATCTTGCTTATATTTTCTGCGTACCTTATCGCACGTCGGTTTCTAAGACAAAAGAGCGCTAAAATGAATCAATTACCAAAAGCGAAAAGTAGAATTTAATGTTACCAGGATTGCCTTAATTAAAATGATTTGACCAATTTTAACTTTATCAAGCAAGATGCGTATTGGAGAAATACATCATCATATTAAAACAATTGCCATCCAAATATTTAAAAATGACATATGCGTAACCAGATATATTTATAATAATTTCAACTAGAAAGTACATAACATTATAACACGTGTTGTTCCAACATAAAGTATCATTAGTGATATAGTAATTGCTCGCATCGCATTCAATCTAAAAGTTTCTTTTCAAATGGTCAAGAACGTGCACAAATGGCCCATGTGTCATTTGTTCTTTCACTGTTGAAAGCCAATTGATTAACTTTATGTTTCGTTTTGTAATTAACGATTTTAAAGTTGATAAAATGTCATTATTCCGACTTGCTCTACATCCGAAGCTCTCTGGTGCTGAAGGGCGTCAGTAAACTAAGCAACATCGCCGGTGAATGAATAACTAAGTCAACATTGCTGCACGCGCCTCTTCAGTCTTCATAGGCTGCACGGTTCAATAAATATGGGTTTCAAAACATACGAATATAACTTCCTTCGTTGCCCAACGCTGATTGGGTCATATTTGTGGCTCGACTTAAATGCATTTTTAAGAATTTTTAGTAGCAGTCTAAAAGTAGGCCTAGTAACAAGCTGTGTTAGCTAATCATCGATTCGGCGTTCGAGCTCATCATTTTGATGCCCGAAATATGTTTTGAGAACCAGCACTGTTTGACATACATATGTTCAAAAGTCACCTGTTTGAACTCTTGTTGATTAAATCAATGTAGAAAATTTTTTAGTTTTTGACAAACCTTGCGTTATTTCATGCCTCTGTATACTTTATCCAATTTTCGACATACCATTATGTGATGTTAGAGAATCAATAATTGTGAGAAAAATTACTTGTAGATTATTCATTAAAAGCACGACGTTATTCTTAACAGCAAATATTCGTTTTCTTGTTAGTTTCTTTTAATCTCTTTTAGAGTACTGTTTCATAACAATTTGAAATTATGACACAGTTTGATGCTTTAATGCAATGCCAAATTGTCATTAAGTCGCTGATATTGTTTATCAGTAGTCCAAATTCCAATAGTTGTTTTAACTTGCATAACACTATGAATTTCTACAAGTTCGTTGAGACTAATTTTTCACATTTCTATGCAATTGTCATGTCATTACAATTATAGGATACTTTTTATTGACACGCCAAGGAAACCATTCTCAGTTCTGAAAAGTTAACTATCCATTGCCATTCAAAAACGGAAAGACTAGTCGTGCTTATAATTGTCACAATGTGCACTGCTGTGATAATTATTGTATGTTGATTTGTAAATCTATTTTTAAACTACTTCTGGTTGGCAAAATTTAATTTGTATACTATTAATTAGCCTTTAATTGAGTACGAACGTTTCATATTCCCCCAAAATTACAAAATATTCGTAAGGATACTCAAATTATGTTTTACGCAATCGCATAGATGACAAACAATTCAATTTCAACTCGGTGTACCTATTAATTGTATGAAATGTGAGAAGATTTAGTATTTCACAGCTATTTTATGGTGACCAGAAAGCTTCTGCCTCTGAAGTAGTTTAATCCAAAAAAGTATCACTTCGAATATTTACCCCAAACCGGTATATTATCAGATTCACATTCAAGCTCCTTCAGCGATTAACATCATTCAGTATAAAGGAATGTTAGATTCGACTTTATGTTAGTCATATCAACTTTTTTGAAGACCGAAATGCATCGTGCATGCATAGAGTGCTACTTATGTAGATGCTTGTATCGGTCAAGATAAACTGTTAAAAAGACATTCTCGTTCTGTCGAATGTTGTTTTGTTATTAAGTCATGGTTTTTGTCTCAAATCAGAGTGTTATATTATTATTATACATACATTGTAATGGCTTCATTAAATGTATGTTTTCCAATAATAATACTTAAATGGATTCATTATTTGCTGTGTGAGCAAATGTGTTGTCAATCTTTAAACGCCATGCCATTTGAAAGTGTTCCCAATGTTCAAAAACAATAATATGCCTATTATATGACAATGATCATCTCAACTGTTTTCAAAGTGTGCAATGCATGTCTATTTAACGATAAATTCTGATTCAATAAACATTTCAGAAACCTGAATGGACTTCGAGACGAATAAGAACATAATATTCTTATATTCTAAAATAAAACTTAGAATATACTCGAGCATGAATCGATGAATGTAGCATATCGAATCATAAATCACTTTGCTGCGCATCACGAATTGGCACGCACACGGTTTGCATGCCTCAACAACATTTCGAAGTTAGTCTACTTTCCACCTTCGACGATTATTCTATCTGTCCATACCAACGAGCCAAATATAGTATTTGGTACCTTACTAGCGTATGGCCTATACAAAAAGACGAGGTTATGCAAAAGTAGACCGTAGTCATACGAGCGAATAAACGAGTCAGCTGTGTACATTGGCATCCATTAAATCTAAATGACTTGTTTCCCTCTCAATATATCATCGCACCATGTCCATCGATGACCTTGGATTTGTGCAGCTGTTACGAAACATTAAACCGTTTGTCTCGTCAAAATCTACTGCTAAGAACATTATCGTCGCCCGGTATTATTGAGATATATAAAATTAGTTTTAGACTTTAGTCAATATGTATTCAAATTCGCAAATATATTCAAACTCAGTCTCCGCGGAAAAAATCGCAAGAGGACAAATAAAATCAGAACAATTAAAGCCAATTAAACGTAATGCAAAAAATGGTAAAATAAATAATCGACAAAGCTAAAGGGCTATCGGCTGAATTTTTTAAAATCAAAATACTTTCACAGTAAATAATAACCATAGATTTGTG
>JAQFYQ010001567.1:0-13075 GCA_034694885.1 Buchholzia appendiculata | reverse complement strand
TGACGGAACTGACCGGTGAGAGTGCGCGAGCTTAGCTCTACTCGTCGACCTGAGGTCAGCTGTGGAGGCTCGTCGCACAGAATTTCTACACGGAAATTTAATAAATAAAATGATTTTGATTTATTAATCAACGAGGTGATTTTGCAACAGAATGTCATGGTACAAAATATGAAAAATCCATCTCAGTGTAGAAGTCAATGAACAAAATCATTCAATAATCTTAGATAAGCCTATATTATGAACATATGTATTTACCACTTCATTCAAAAGCATAGAATAAAATACACAGTGAAGCTTAACACTATGAGATTAACTGCGTTTCGTATGCTCGGCATAACATCAACGAAATAGCTTTTGTCGTGCAGTGCATCCGACTGTAAATGTTGGCTTTATTATCCAAATAGGAAAGCCAATTCATATTTTCATAGTTATTTTTCTACAATAGTGCGTAGCGAGCCCCGCAATACCCGGTGAACCAACAATTCCAGGGAGATTTATGACGTTTGTTTCTGTACAATCCATACTGGAGAACACGAATGACCATTTCTACCTTTGAAAATGAATTGACATGAAACGATGTCTAAATGCCGAGTGTAAAGCACGACTGTGAGTTATGCTCCAAAATTAAACCACGTAAAATTTAATAATGGTAGAAGTTGTCTCTGGTGGCTCAATTTGGAATTAATGATTCGGTGTCATATTTAATAAACAACGTATTATCAAAGTAATAACAAGATAATAATTAAATTCTTATTTACCTGTAATTTTATTTGAGAATATGTTTTGCATACATGTTTTGAATCTTTTACATTTTTAATTTTAATACTTCTTGTTCACTTTAATACTTGATTTTAATACTTCAAAATAATTTTCATTAGTAGTAAATAGATATGCCAAAGGTTATTAGTTAATTAATCGTGATTATTTTAACTCCAGAACAGTGTTATTTAAGTTCATATTTATTATTCTGGTTCAGTTTCTATTCTATTATTTAAAGTGATTTTGGAGTTTATATTTTATTCTAGTCTTTCAGTGTCTTTACGTCCAGCGTTCCTTTCTATTCTGGAAAGTGATTTTCCGTTTAAATTATGTTTTAGTCTTTTAGTATGTCTATGTCCCGATTTCGGTTTTTATTTTTCTATCTCAACAACGTTTTCATATTATTGGCTCAGGGTCGAAAGCAGCTGTTGGATTAATGCAAAAGACTCAGTCTATCAAAGATGCAAATTGAGACGGAAACTGAGACGGAACTAAGGTCTGTTTCTCAGTTTTCGTCTTCATTTTTCCGTTACTATCTCCGTTAGCGTTGGCGAAATCATTATTTTGTCCTTTTTTGGATTTTATTATTGTCAGTTTCTGTCAACAAAAATAACACAACTTCATAGTAGCTTATTTTACTCCACCTTCGCAACTCTCCAGCGATGTGTTCCACTTGAAGTCTTGAGCTGCGATCAGATTTATCCCAGGATCAACGCAACGAAGGAACTGGATAGTTTCTCCAGTTGGAAACTGGAATCCAGGATCACAGGTAACCATGACGATAGTGTTGGCTGCTGTGACGTTACTGCTGATCGTTCCTTTTACCGGATTTAAAGGTAGACAGTTTTTAGCTGCAACCATAATACATTTAATAGACGCATAGAATGAGCATGTTTCATCATGCTATGCATTGCACAAGAAATTTAATGTACATAATACTGCAATTTACAAAGAAAAGTAACATTATTAATATTTTAGACGACGCTTTGAAAACAATAAAAAGTCCCATCTAAAGGCATGGTTGTCATACTAAATAAGCAAATTACTAGGCGCAGAAGTCTAGCAGAACGATACAGCACTTTTCTACACTTTAGCAACTTAAATGGTGGCGCCAAATAACTTATCCACCTCTTTATTGTTGTGCTACATGGTCTTACACTCACGGACTATTAAGTGCGCTTAACAGCGTCATTAAAGCCATCTGGTTTAGTCGGAAGAATCCATTTCCCATCTCAGATAATATTTAAAGGGCATGGCAAATTCACTACTCATACAACTTCTGATCACAAAAAAATGTCTGTGGCTAAACAAGAGCATTTCCGAACACACTTAACAATCGATAAAAAGTGTCACTTTAAAACTGTACAAAAATTCTTTGCATTACCAAAGCAGTTGTCTGTGGTTTCCCATGTTGAGTCTTCGTTGCAATCAACCGTTTTCTGTCGGGTACCAGATTGAAAGCGATATCCAGTTAAGCACGTAAAAGTAACGCTTCCATATCTAGCACTATAGTTTGCAATGGCATAATTCACTTGAGGCGGAGCGAGGCATCTTGAACCTATAGACGCGGTAAAGTAAACAATAATGATCCATTTGGTATCTGATCGTTAATAGAAAATACTATGTTATAGCTAATATAGACGCATCAAAACTGCATTGTTAATCACAGTCTGAGGCTCAACTGCATGGGCGTAGATCAATCAGGGAAGGTCATCTATAAAAACAGGACTTCAGCCCTTAATAATCCGTCCTCTTCCAGGTTTGATAAAACTTAGTGCATACAGGTCATATCACGTCCTCTCAATATCTTAGTTCAGGGGACAGGATTGTAAATATTTTTCTCAAGTAAATTCAATCGCCTCCGTCAATGAGAACGCCAGATTTTCGTCCCTGCTCAGGTAAACACTAAATATGAGGGACAAAACACAGATTCTTTCAAAGATCGTCTATTGAATCAGAGATAAAGTTGTGGAGTATAATTTTGTCTAAGCAATTTACTACGTGTTTCTGTTTTTCAGTTGAGGGTCCTATTCAGAGGTAGTAATTAGTTTGCAGCAACCACAGAAATCGAACGTCAGTTCAAATATTCATTACTGACTGACACCACAAAGCTCGGAACACGCAGGTATAATTGGATTTAAAATTAGCGAGTCTTGTCAGATATAATGTATACAATTTGAATTTCGAAAATAAAATGAGTGCCAAAGAGCTTCGAAAAGTGAAAAAAGAAACGACAAAAAGGATGTGTAGATGGTTAATCTTTTGATTTTGACAGGTTTTAGGAAAATCGGATTCAACTGCTAATGTCTATGAACACTCTACCGAAAACCACCAGACATATTAATGTCAAAACTATGTGAAATAAAGGAGAAAGTTAAATAAACAGTCACCGAATGTGAGATTATCGAAGCTTTTGTTTAAATGTAATAATTCCTTTTGGCGTTATGTAGTCTATGATGTTTAATCTGGCAAATAAAAAACAATCACGCTCTCATAGACCATAGAGATAATATAAAACGATTCTTGCTTCAATAGTAATACATTCAAATTCAATGCGTGAATCTGATTAACGTACACTTAATACAGCGAAATAAAATAGAGTTTAAAACTAGTAGAAGTAACAAACCTTGACATGGCGACCATTGCTTATGAAAAGCCCCGGTAGCATTTATGGATGTACACTTCAGCCTTTCATTGCTTAATCCCGAGTCAAACCGTTCATTTTGTGGACACGATATGTTTATTGTTTCGTGATATGTTGCACTGTTCGTACTAGAAGAAGCGCTAGCAGTCTGTTCAGCTCTTATTGTAGAACACTGCGTAGCTGTATGATCAGAACAGATATCCGTTAAAGATAAGTATCAAGCAGCAGTTATGATGTCTTTAGAAGTATTTAGCACGAGCTGAAGTACCCGGCTTCGCCCGGGTTACACTTAAATTGATGAACACTATGCATATGAAAGTATGGTTGTAGAATAATTCCGTTATAATAAAAGTGAGAAAAGCACCACCGCCGTCGAATTGTGCGCCCTATACCTCGAACCATTTCCCGACCAGGCGAAGGGGGTGACAGCCTAATTCCATCACAACCCCCTCCCGCCGTCGAATTGTGCGCCTCCCTCGCTCTCTATTACTCGCCTCTCGACCAGGCGAAGGGGGGACCTAATCCCGACCAAAACCCGATTCATAGTCACGTACATATATAGACAAAATTAAGATTTTTGCAAATAATAGTCATACCTCTGTATCATGGCACAAAGTTAGATCCTGAGATTATCTTCAAATTCCGATTTAGTTAAATGCATAAGTTCGATTTATCCAATTAAAAGAGAGTGCGTAACGGCATACTCTAAACTAACGTTCGATGGTCAAACTAAATAATTTTTGACGAAAATACTGTATTGTTTGAAACTTACTAACGTATATTCAGAACTCAAAGTGCAATTGAATTTTCATTCTACTTGTCGTGTTTATTGTTTCTATAGCTCTATTTAGTATCATAATATGGGAGTCAGGGGGCTGATACGACAGCTCATTCTTAAAGCTGTAACCATTTAAAGAACACAGAGAACGCTATCATGGTTTTCAGTGAAATCGTTCTAGATTTCAGCTAAGCAAACGTACAAGAGTTGGGGATGCGGAAAGGGGAACCAATTGTTTGTCATAAAATATGGACTAAAATATAAACATGACGATCGTGATGGGAGCCTACTCACGGCGGCAGTCCGGAATGACTTGAAGTATCCATGTTCCATTGAGACAGTAGACTGTTCTAGCAACTCCGAGCTCGTGGAAGTCAAACCCGAGACGGCAAGTGTACGTGGCGACAGAACCGTACACATCTCTGTACGTAGATACCTCAGCGTGTACAGCCGTCGGCGGAGGACCACAGACAAATACTTTCGCTGTAGAAATAAAAAGGACATAATAATAATAACTTGATTAATCAATCTGTGAATAACAATATGAAATCAGTTGTTAATAGAACTCTCCATGGTAAATTTATGTAAGCTCATTGCTAGTATCGAATTCTCGTTTGAAAACAAATGATACAGCTTGTACTATATGTGATCATTAATTGTTGAGTTCAGTCAAATTGTATTGTTAGAAAACTCAAATAGACCCGCTTTAACATTGCGATTATTGCATTGTTGGACCGTCAGAACTTTCCCTAAAATGCGTGCTTTATAATATATATCCTACGATATTCCGTGCTTGTATTACTACTGTCCCCATTCATTAACAATTAAACGCACTTAATCTAATTGTCAAAAAACGAATTGTAAAATTCATATCGCATAAGAAAGAGCTCACTAAGTTTGTAATAATTGGCTAATCAATTTAATTAAGACAAATTAAGCATTACAGTTAATCAGAATATTCCTGCAGTTTGGGGTTTTCGGTCTTCGCACCACTTTATTTCTTTACACTTTATTTAGATTATTTTTTGTCTTTTTAAGTCTCTTTTCGAGATTTCTCACCATGCTTCTCATATCCTTATAACATATTTCAGAAATTGCTTGTCGTAGAATCAACTAGAAGGTTTATTTCCAATATAGGGAATATTGAGTTCTTTCTGGCCTGGTGTTGCTTAAATTGGGCTGAAAATCTGCAACAGATACTATTAAACTTTTGTGATATTACAAGTTTACGCCTGTACTAAGTCAGTTTGAAACAAAATGAATAAAATATTGTTCAGTAGGCGTCTACAATAGTATTAAAGCTAATTAGAATAATCATGTAGCCAGAGTTTTCCACACAATCAATGCATGACATGGATAACCAGAAACAAAATCATCTTGAGATTTTAGTTAGTATTATAGAATATGCCACATTATTTTTCATGGAAAAGAATGTTGTACAGGAAATCAAATATTAATAAATGAAAGGTATTTAACCTGAACGAGGTGGAAAGTCGGCAACGACTTCAAGTGTTGGTGAGGAAACTTCTTGCAAAGAATATGGTAAAAGAGTATAATTCAATGATGGCGACGGTGACTCATTATGTGATGATTTAGTAGGACTCAATGTTGATTTGTCATTTCCAGGTTTGATGATAGAGGATGTGTCGTGAGAATTTGTCAACTGATGTTTAGTCAACGACGATTCTGTCAAATGGTTCACAGTAGAGACGCTGTACATTTGTTCTCTCTTTGAATTAGTTTGCAAATCGTGTGTATTTGGTAATCCTGTACGATCCGACCGAGTAGTATGAACTGAAGTATTGCCGTATAGCGTTGTTGAAGAAAGTCTTACGCTTTGCGATGACTCAGATTTCTGATAGGCTTCGTCAAACGTAACTGAAGGCGAAGACATGCCAGTGCTTTCTGCGCTTTGTTTCATTGTTTCGTCAATGTTGTCAAGCACGGCCAGATAAGTCGATAGCCTCGGTTCATCAGTTGATACGTCACTTATTATCAATGATGTGGCGACGTTAGTGGTGTCATCAATGTTTGCTGTCCTAGTTCCAGCAGGATCCTTTGTTAGCTCAATTACTGGTATTGTGACATCACTTATCGGCAGGGTTGAGGCTGCAATAAGTGCTTGCGTTAGCTCTGCCGATGCCGCTGTGATATCAGGTGATTCCTTTGAAGGTCCAACCAGCGTTGAATCACCTACAGTTCTTGAGGAGATGTAATTCAACAATGAGAACGTGTGTTCCTGTGTTGCTCGGGAATGTTTAGGCGATGAAATATACTCTTGAGCAGTAGTTTCACCAAAGTAATGTTGTCCAATTACGATGGGTGCTCCTGACGGCCTTATTGTTGGACCAGAAGTAATCAACCGCGATGAAGATTGAAATTTTGATATAGTGCTTTCCAGTAACAGATGTGAGGTTGTTGAGAGAACTAGAGAATTATGCTGAATAGAAGCTTGTCTTGATAGCTCTGATGATTCAGGATATGTTACCTTGTCGTCTGTCAGACTTATCTCCGAGACTTGAGATGACAGCCCATCAGAAATTAAAGCAGTTGAGCCCTGATATTGCCCTTCTGATCCTGTCCCTGACGAGGGTGGTATCGTAGGGTCTTGCATCGCCACGCTCACCAAAGAGGCTTGTGTATGGTGGTATGGTAATGACTTTGATAATGCAGCAGAAGTAAATGCAGAGTGTTGTACTGATGTGACATCCGAAGCCATCGTAGAGGATTCCAAAGACGAAGTTATTCTGACATCATTTATTTCTGTTATTTCTGGAAGAGTTTCAGAGAAGTGCGAAGGCAACGATGTTACCTTATCTAGGGCCTGACCAAAAGTTACCTCACTTTGGGAATCTAGTGTCAAATCGGTAGTAACCGATGCTGATACAAAGCTTGGTATTGAATTCCATTCATCCGCACTGGAGGCTAATAACAGCGATGAATCAGTTACAGATGACTGTACAGTTGTAACTTGCTGACTTCTTAGTGCACTCGCGTTCGTTATTGAATCGTGTGACGTTATTGAGTCCACATTTGATATTGATATGCTTTCAGAAGGCTCTTTGGTTAATATCTTTTCCATTGTTGCGTCTTGATCGGTCGTTTTTGTCAAATGCTTCAAAGTGGTCATTGCGTGGGATTGACTAAAAGTGATTGTTGTCTGGTCTTCTGCTGTAGACGGATTTGACTCTGCAGCTGCAGATTGTTCAGTTTTTGTTGATTTCGCTGTTGAAGCAGAATCAGCTGACGATAAAGACGACTCCACTGATGCCAATTGCAAATTTTGAGTAAGCATTGCTGGTGAAACAGCTGCAGTTGGTTTAGATTGTAGAAATTCTGATGTTGATAATAATACTGCCGTAGTTTGCAAAGATTGTCGTTCTGAATTCGAAGTATCAGGAGCTTCTGTGGATATTGCAGTTGAAAGATCTACAAATGTTTCTTGACGCAACTCTATTGATGACACGGTATCCGATGTAGCGTGCAATCCCTCAGCGGTTGATTCAACTGTCTTCGTAGATACTGGTGAATATGAAGGTTGTGTGTAAGTATCAATGATTGAAGTCTGCACAGAAGCGACAGCCGTTGAGTCATGTTGTTTGGGGTCTGATGCTGTCAAAGCTGTTGCTGTACTTTGTGTCGTCTGGCTGTCTAGTGTCCATGGTTCTGGAAACGTTGACCAGTCTGCTGATGAACTAATTGCTGCAAGGTTGTGGGATGAAATTAAAGAATAACTTACAGTAGCCGAACCAAGTTTCAATTCTTTTGACGAATCCTGTGTGGCATCTGTGTTGGAAGTTTTCAATGCTGATATCATTTCTGGGAACAACGCTGTCGATGCAGCTGAAGATGAAGTAGACCAAGATTCATCTGATGAAACATTCAACGTTAGTACATGCATTGAGTTTACGGCGTGACTTGATGATGCTACTATTGATTGAATCGCCTCCCATGGGGAAACTTCAACCGTTGACGCTTCTGAATTAATATAGTAGGCAGCACTTGTTGTTTTCGCCATTAATTTTATTGTTGTAGCTTCTGTTAAAGCATAAAAATCACCAGGTCTCGAGGATTCTGTTGTTGCCTCATCTCGTGCTGCAGTTGCCTCTGCTGACACTATTGATGAGGCATCTAGATCTGTAACTTGTGTAGATTTAAAGCTTGAGGTATTACCTGTGTTAGAAGCTGAAGGTTCAGCTGTTGAGGAAACTATTGCTGTAGTTTGCGTATGCTTAGCTGTTAAGCCATCAACCGTCGTTGCCTTTGTAGAAATAATTGCTGATGAACCTCCTGCAATGGTATTTGTTGATTCTGTTGATTCTGAGGCATCGAATGTTGCACCCATCGTAGATTCATTTGTAGAGACATCTATAATTGTAACTTCTGTAGACACTTTTGTTGAGGTATCTGGTATTATGGCTTCTGTAGACTCTATAGTTGAGGCACCTAATGTTGCAGTCTGTGTAGGTTCTTTTGTTGAGGCATCGATTGTTGCGGCTCTAGTGGATTCTATTGTAGAGGCATCTAATGTTGTAGCTTCTGTAGACACTATTGTTGAGGCATCTAGTGTTGTAATTTCAGTGGATTTCATTGTTGAGGCATCTACTGTTGTTACTTCTGTAGACACTATTGTTGAGGCATCCAATGTTGTAGCTTCTGTAGACCCTATTGTTGAAGCATCTAGTGTTGTAGCTTCTGTAGACTGCATTGTTGAGGCATCTAGTGTTGTAGATTCCGTAGACTTTACTGTTGAGGCATCTAGTGTTGTGGTCTCTGTAAATTGCAGTTTTGAGGCATCTAGTGTTGTAGCCTCTGTAGATTCTATTGTTGAGGCATCTACTGTTGTAACTTCTGTAGACACTATTGTTGAGGCATCTAGTGTTGTAGCTTCTGTAGATTTTATCGTTGAGGCATCTAATGTTGTAACTTCTGTGTACACTGTCGTTGAGGAATCTAGTGTTGTAGCTTCTGTAGACTGTATTGTTGAGGCATCTAGTGTTGTAGCCTCTGTAGACTCTACAGTTGAGGCATCTGGTGTTGTTGCTTCTATTGACACTAATGTTGAGGCATCTATTGTTGCAGCCTCTGTTGATTGCATTGTTGAGGCATTCAATGTTGTAGCTTCTGTAGACACTATTGTTGAGGCAACTAGTGCTGTAGCTTCTGTAGACTTTACTGTTGATGCATCTAGTGTTGTGGTCTCTGTAGATTGCAGTGTTGAGGCATCTAGTGTTGTAGCCTCTGTGGACACTATTGTTGAGGCATCTACTGTTGTAGCTTCTGTAGACTCGATCGTTGAGGCATCTACTGTTGTAGCTTCTGTAGACTCGATCGTTGAAGCATCTAGTGTTGTAGCTTCTGTAGACTCGATCGTTGAGGCATCTAGTGTTGTAGCTTCTGTAGACTCGATCGTTGAGGTATCTAGTGTTGTAGCTTCTGTAGACTTTATTGTTGAGGCTTCTAATGTTGTGGGTTCTGTAGATTCTGCTATTGAACTATGTGGTTCAGTAACTGACGTCGTGATGGTTGTGCTTGTTGTTGTTGATAATGTTGTTGTTGTCGTTGCTGTTGTTGTTGTTGTTGTTGTTGTCGTAGAGGCTGCAGTTGTTGTTTCTACATTCACAAATTGACTATGCACAGTTAATTCTAATAGCCGCATAAATAATATTATAAAATTAAACATTCATAGATTCAAAACAAAACGATAAAATTTATACAGTAGATGAAAAATATTCAACAGAAATAAAAGAAGCAAAATGCTTTTTAAATAATTATTATATATATATATATATAACTTTATATATATATTTACGGGAAGGACCTTTGGCCGACCACCCGTGCTCATCGGCCTAGTATATGGTGGTGGTTGTCATGCGTAGTAATACGTAAGACAAATAACCATCGCCAGGACTTCTTCGGACAGAACACTCGTCATCATATTTAGATTAGTTTTCATTAATATCTAAATTTGTTGTTGCTTTTATTATTAACACAGAAAAGCGACCACATGTAGGGTAAAAAGGTTGAAAGCTAATTATATATGTTAGGTAAAGAACATTAGTAAGCACTGATCACGCCGGACATTCTAATGTCAATGTTTACACAGATCCAGACACTTGTAACTTTCCTTGTTGATTTGACAGACATATAATTGTAAAATATCTTCAAAATGTCTTTATTGATTTAGTTTCAAAGTGATCGTAACCTTTCTGTCATGAAAGCATTTGATTGTGAAATGTCTTTGTTGTTATCAAAGACAATGAAGTATAAATGTCTATTGTTAACAGATGTAAAATGTATGTATTTCTCAGTAAATGTCTATATTGGTTGTACAGACATAATGTGCTACAATTGTCTGCACCGATTTCCAGACATTTCAATGTCACTGTCTTCAATTGCTACACGGAAGCAGCTGCTAGCAACTTTCCTTGCTGCTTTGACGGACATTTTGATTGTCAAATGTCTGCAAAATGTTGTTATTGGTTCATTTCGAAGTGATTGTCACTTGATGTTACCAAGGCTTACGATTGTAATATGCCTTTGTTGAAAAACTAAGATAATTGATTGTAAATGTCTATTGTTGACACATGTAAAATGTTTATGTAAATGTCCATATTAGTACACAAACATGATGATACGTGTGTTTATACGCGTGTATGTCTGTCTGTGCCTATACGTGTGTGTGCGTGTGTGCGAAGTGATAAAGGCCGACCGTAGGTACGAATTCTCTTCATTCCGATGATGATGATGATAACGATGATGATGATATGTGCTCTATGTACTGTTTTGTGGCGCCACCTCTGTTATGACATTACTCTCTAGGGTTTGCTGCTCTGTCGCTTGGTGATTATAACATTTACGGATATCTGTTGACTCCGTTATTATTATTCCCGCTACATGCAGACAATAGTCAGACAAAATGTTATCTAATCTAATTAGATATATGGTGAACAGGTCGATATGATAAACTTTGCACACTGGTAGTCTGAACTAGTAGTCTGATCAGAGCTGTAGAACGAGTGTAAACTACTACCATCTGCTCTTTGGTCCTTTCACGATGGTGTGAATAGCCGTCACTACCGAATCAAAGAGCAGAATAATTGTCGTGTAGGAAGGAAAAATTACCAATTCCCGGTACGGGTGGGTGAAGGCATGCAGTCGTGAAAATCCAGTCATAACGAGCGGTCAGGGTCTAACGGTCAGAGCGGTCAGGGTCTAACCCTCCAACACGAGAAAAACTGCTGTAAAATGTTGATGATGATGGTGACACCTTAGACACAGACTGCAAGTCAACGATCCACATACAACACTGACTGCATTACATCTCTATTGCAATTCGTAGTGTGATGATGGTATTGCAATTATGATGATGGTATTTGAATGTGTAGTGAGTGAGGGAGTGACTGTATTATAAGTTTGTAGTGTGGGGGTTGCAATTATATTATAACTCCTAGTTATACTCCCTTTACAGGATGTTACTATACAAAGAACAGAATTTCTTTACTTGACAGATTAATTGCAGACTGAAAAAGCAATATCACAACCGAGCACACAGAGTTGAACAAGAGTTGCAGCAAATCTGCAAGTCCCACCCGAATCACTTAACAATTGTAAAATAATGTTTCCCCCAAAAAGAACATAACAATGGCTGGTGTTTAGCGGAGCTGCTAAAATTCATCCCAATGAAATAAATTAAAGATTATTATAAATCAAGAAATAAATTGAAAATATTATTTAAATTAATTATTTCATTCAGCACGATTTATAACAACTGCATTGAGGTAATAGTTCTAATAAACATCATACACATAACAAGCTTATAACAAATCATAACAGTAATTAATCTAATTAAGAAACTGTTCATAATAACTATATTCAAAGAAATCAGCATTTGGATTAGTTCAGTTCTTGGGTTTCAGAGTTCCCCCTTATGGGACTTTCCAGATGCATCACCAGTTCACCACCCCACTCCAAGAGAAGCTACAATGATGCCCGATTACGCAACATTGCTGCCACCTATTTCTCGAAATCAGGGGAAAAAACAAGTCAGAATACAAAGCAGTTCGACAGACGAGAGACTCTAACACAAAGTTCTGCACGCACAATAGTCAAACTATTCGACCTACACACAATGGTTGACTTATCAGGGGCAATTCAGCCTACACATAATTCTAATTCCGACTTCGCTTGATTTCCATTTTGAAAATCCAAATAATTTTATTATTATTAACATATTAAAAAACAATGCTACTACGCACATACAATCATACACTTGAAGTGATGTGGCCACAGAGACATTACATATAACATTCAAGCAAATTATTAAATCAACCAATTCTGGAAATAATACAACGAAGAACTCTTACAGTTTAAACTCGACCACTGTTTGCACAGAACAACTGACTGAGCACCACTGTGTACAACACTGTGTACAACACTGTGTACAACACTGTGTACAACACTGTGTACAACACTGTGTACAACACTGTACACAACACTGTGTACAACACTGTACACAACACTGTGTACAACACTGTATACAACACTGTGTACAACACTGTACACAATACTGTGTACAACACTGTGTACAACACTGTGTACAACGCTGTGTACAACACTGTACACAACACTGTTCAACACAACTAACATTCAAACTACTTTCTTTCATCGGCAATGTTCACTAAATGATAAAAAGAGCAACACCCTTCAGACATATTTGGTTTAATAAAATGGCCTATTTCTCACGTCACTCTCAGATGGTGACAGGAGGAATTAACTTCTTCTGACCGGTAGGGCAGAGAGATGAAGGAGGACATAAGGCATTAGCAGCTTTAGGTTCCAAGTGATTCGAATGCAGTGTCATATACATGTTGACAGTCAATTAAAGAGAGAAA
>JAQFYQ010001566.1:0-13076 GCA_034694885.1 Buchholzia appendiculata | reverse complement strand
CAGCAACTATCGGCCATTGATGTATTGAATTTAACCACTTTAAAGTGAGTTGGACGATAATGATGAATAAAATCAGCTTAGTTTATGCCTGACATGCTGTATGCTACTGAAGTAAAGTTTTACAGCTGTATGCATCTTCCTGATGTAACAATTTCACGACTTGATTTGTTGATCACATGGAGAACATGTTGAGTCCATTGTGAAGTCCAACTGGGCTACCTGATACCAACAATCTCGTTGGGGCCTTGTGTGTGCAAGCCATTTGAAGTTGGCCTATTTATGAGCTTATCATGCAAGTTAACGTTTGTATTTATTTATGTAAGTGACTATTCATGTGTTATGTTTAACTTAGACATGATAATATGTGTGTGCATGTGTATGTAATATAGAAGCACTTCCTCTCTTGAACCTGTGGCACAAGTCCGGTGCACAAAACATCATTCTTTGATAATGTAGGCTTTGTTTATAATTCTAATGAATAGGACATATTGCTTAATACACTGTTACATCGGGGGAAAATGGCATTCATTTGTTTTATTAATCTGACTTAAATTTTGCTTTGTTTTAAAGTTATAACTTGCTGATATTTCAGGAAAATATTTGTTGGTGGTCTAAGCTGGGACACTACACATGGTAAGTATAAACCAGAATACATAACTTGAGTATTTTAACCAGAATACATGACTTGCATGTACATGAAAAGGAATGCATTACTTGCATGAACCAGAATGCATGACTTGAGTACATGAACCTGAATACATGACATGGTTTTTGTTATTGACCTTTTACTAAGCACTGCTTTTGCTGTACAAGTCATCGTGCATTGTGCTTGTCACTGGATAATTTGTGTAAATACTTTCAATAGAACCTGCTCCATGTTAAGATCTTATTATGTTTTTCTGCTATTCCTATATGAAATGTATTGTACAAGTGTCAAAATTTGAATAGAAAGTACATATATAATTTTGCATAATTATTATGGATTTATGCAAGGCAGGATTAAGGATACAATGATTTTGAATTTCTCCTTGCAGAGCATAGTCTAGGAGCAATTATGTAAAAACAACACAAATTACTGTATGCACGATTTGGATTAGTCTCATGCTTTCATTTTCTTGCGTTGGAACTGTTACAGTGGCTTCTTAAAGAAAGCCTACTTCACTGTTAGCTGTTGGCTCTATGCCTAAATACTTGTGCCTGTAGGCTCTATGTTGAAGTACTTGTACCTGTAGGCTCTATGTTGAAGTACTTGTGCCTGTAGGCTCTAGTTGAAGTACTTGTACCTGTAGGCTCTATGCTGAAGTACTTGTACCTGTAGGCTCTATGCTTAAATACCTGTACCTGTAGGCTTTATGTTGAAATACTTGTACCTTTAGGCTCTATGCTGAAATAATTGTACCTGTAGGCTCTATGCTGAAATACTTTTGCCTGTAGGCTCTACGCTGAACCTGTAGGCTCTATTTTTAAGTACTTGTGCCTGTAGGCTCTATGCTGAAGTACTTGTACCTGTAGGCTCTATGTTGAAATACTTGTGCCTGTAAGCTCTATATTGAGGTACTTGTGCCTGTAGGCTCTATGCTGAAGTACTTCGCGGCGTATGGAGAGGTCATAGACTGTGTTGTCATGAAGAATCAGTCGACGGGGAAATCCCGTGGTTTCGGTTTTGTGACATTCAAGGATCCTTGCTGTGTGGACGTTGTCCTATCATCTGGACCCCATGTACTGGATGGACGGCAGGTGCGTTCAAAACGCCGTTCATGTGTGCTTTCGTGCTTGCAATAGTAAATGAGACTATGATTATATCTGGATTTTACCTGTTCTGAGATGATAAACGTGAAGTTTTGATATGCTTTGGTTAGAATATCTGCTACTGGTTTAGACCGAAGTAGTTCTAATGAAACTTGGCTGAACTGTGTTGAGTTAGTTTCAGTATTATGTTATTAGCATGGCATTGTTGACATCATTGCATATTTAGTTGTGTGCATGCTCTTCCTGTGTTCATAAATAATTGTTCAGATAAATTTAATTTTTGCTAATTGAACAATAAATGAGGTGATGCAGAGTATTTATGTTATCGTGAGTACATGAATACATGATTTGAGTACATATTAGATCAATTCTATCTTCATTGTTATCACTGTTAACAGATAGCCTAGTTCTTTTATTGATATTATGATTATTATTATATTTGTCTCCATGCCCGTGATCATCGTGATTGATGGATTGGTAGAAGAAATTGTCAAGAAACATATTTGTAGACAACTTTGAAGGGAACTTTTGCTCAAGATTAAGAGTTGAGTAAGATTGTGAGTGTTGTAACACAGAGTTGTAAAGAGTTTAAACTGCAAGCGCAAGCTTATTTCTTTTGGAATTAATTCATCTGTTAGCTATGCAATGCAGTTCGTTGTTTTTGAGTGGCGGAGCAGAAGTTTGGTGACAATGCACGATGTCCTTCATACAATTTGCTAAAATTATTTTGCTGTTTGTGTGATGTATTGAGCAGATAGATCCAAAGTCTTGCAATCCTCGAAGCATGAACAAGGTTAGTCTACCTGGCTATTTGCTTGGAAGCTAATTATATAAATCTATGTGGATTATTTCAAACTGGAACTGTGTTCTAGCAGGTCGTGATTCTGATCTATCAACTTTCTCTGATCAGTCCAGAGCTCATGTGGTCTAACAAGGTTGTAGTAGAAATGTTCCAAGTTTGAAGAGACATGGAGAGTGATGATCTTTACAACAGTTAAGCACACCAGTAAGCACTTAGCCTGTCAATGTAGAACAGAGGCCTTTGTGGTTTAGTGGTATATGGCTGTAACTGGCCTATTTAATATGCAGTTTGTTCTCGAGTTGTAATAGTTTTTTAACTTTACAATATTTAAGATTATGAGATTCTTTGCTTTTAGGTTATTGATGTTATTAATTAATCTTGGAATCTTTTGAATGTATACTCTGAATGATGGACTTATGCAATGTAGGAGGGTTTGATGCTGGTTTATTAGATCATTTTGTGAGCCTGTGAAGTTGTGAACGTCTTGTTTTTATGATGAAGTACTATTGGTTTTGTTTCTTACTGAATGTGTTATGCACCTGCTGGTGTTTATGTTAGGGCGGTAAAAGTGCAGAGAATAGCAGAAAGAAGATATTTATTGGCGGCTTGCCAATAAATGTCACAGAAGATCAGCTGAAAGATCAGTTTTCTGCCTATGGACTTGTTAGTAATTTGTTTTATTAGTATGTCTCGAGTTATATGCTTACTTATGTATGACTGTATGAAACAAAAGATATTTGACAAAGAATTCATTTGTGCTGACAGGACTTGATTTTGATGATCATGTGAACAGTTTTGGTGATGATGTTCTATCAATTCAAGTAATAGTTGTAACATGCTTCTAATTTATGGAGGTTGTTTTGAGGTGCACTCAATATGTGTCTTTAAAAGGTGTTAGTTTGTGTCAAAGTTATTTGTAGGATTTTTGAGATTAAATATAGCATTGATGAGCTCATTTTGAAATTAAGGTGAATTGTACTATTAGTTTCACTGGGCGACAATGCTATCTTAAATAAGTTATCAACTTGTCATGTACTGATGTGTCGGTCTTGTCATCACATGCTAATGTGTCTGTCTTGTTGTCATCATATGCTAATGTGTCTCACATTGTCATCACATGCTAATGTGTCTGTCTTGTTGTCATCATATACTAATGTAGCTGTCACATTGTCATCACATGCTAATGTGTCTGTCACATTGTCATCACATGCTAATGTAGCTGTCACATTGTCATCACATGCTACTGTGTCCTTGTGCATTGTCATCACATGCTACTGTGTTGTTGTACAGGTGTCTGAGGTCGTCATCATGTATGACCAGCAGAAGCACAAGTCTCGAGGTTTGTCACTGAGTGTGGAATTAAACGTGTGTAGTCCACAGCTATTGACAAATTCTGCCTTCTAATTTTATTATCCTTTTTCAGATTATTGTAATGATTATGCAATTATTAATTGTAATTATTATGCAATTATTAATTGTAGTTATTATGTAATTATTGTGCTAGCATAGCAGAGGTGCTTAAAAATAGCTATCCAATTATATGAACATTGTATTGCAAATAGCCTGTGGACAGTGTGGGGCCTATGCATTTACCGGAAATCTAAGTCTACCTGCGTCTAGAATTAAATTCTTTTACAAGTGCTATTTATCTCATTGCTACACTTGAACACTATAAACTACCATGTTTAGTGTTCAACTGAGAAGTGGTTAGAACTTCACATATGTTTATTATTTGTCATCATAAACTTTCAATGTCAATTTTTCTTGCCAGTAAGGGTTAGGTACTTAAGGTTAAATGTTTCCTAAATTGTTAGATTTATAAAAAAAATTATAAACTGTGCTGATTTCTGTAAATGGCTGTAGTGTATCATCCATGAGCTTCTTGTTTATGTTCTTGAATCAGGGTTTGGGTTTCTCACGTTTGAATCTGAGGCGAGTGTTGATGAAGTGATCAAGGAACACTACATTCAAGTCAGCGGAAAACAGGTCAAGGCAAATTCTGCTTATGAGTGTAATTGACACAAACACATTTTAAATTATAAATGTTTGCCAATGGTATAGCTGGACTGGACCGATGATCTTCAAAGTGATGTTGAGCAGTCAGCTTGTGGATTAGTGCTCCGATAAACAACTTGATGTAAGATCAAATTGAACAAGATTTTGTTTGTTACGTTTCAACACATAGCAGGCCATGCATTTAATGCTGTCCTATCAAAAGTATGATGGTATCACCAATCTTATTTCTATTGTTAATTTGTGATCATTGCTGTATCTAGATACCATATTGTTTATTTTGTAATCATGAAGGTATCTAGTGTGTGCAGTTTCTTGCAAAGAGGGTGGAATGTGTGATAATTTGTATAGGCTGTATTTTGACTGAACAGGCTGAAATAGAGAGGATGGAGCTTATGGTAGTTAGTGTGAGCTGTACTTTGATTGCTGGTTGAGGTAAAAGGGATGGAACTTATGGTAGTGTAAGCAAGCTGTACATTGACTGTACAGGTTGAGGTAAAGAGGGCAGAGCCTCGAGACACGAAGACCATTGCTGACTGTACGTCATCTACTGCCTTAGCTTTGATCAATCAACCGTGTCCACGACCTCAGTTGCAACTTCTTTCATCCAATCATCAGCAAGGAGCTCTGGGTCAGATGGTCGCGCTGACCAATCACGGCTTGCTGGCTGCTGGGGGCAGTCTACCAATCACGTACTCCGCTCTGCCCGCTCAGTACTGTCATAACACAGCAACACTAGGTAACTCCTATCTCGGTATACTGTCAATATACAATTTTAGTCTGTCCTAGCTGCGAACTGTCAGAACTAGTTCTAGCTCATAGCTGACTTCAGCTACGTAATGTCATAACTCCGTAGCACTGCAAAACTTTAGCTTAATAGCATCAGCGCTGTAACTCTGGATAACTCTACGTAACTCTATCTCAATAGTATTGTCATAACACTGTAACTCTACATGACCATATCTCAATACTGTAATAGCACTGTAACTGCGTATCTGTATCTCAATAAGTACTGTCATAGTACGCTAACTCTATGTACTACTGTGAAATTAATTTCAATCGTGACAAAATGCGTAATATTTAATACATTTCATTGTCTGACCTTGAACCCTTGTCGCTCTTGTGATTCCAGTGCTTAGACTGTGCAAACTGGACGCAGTTTTGATTCATCAATAACTTGGAGAAGTAACGTATTATAGCGTTAGGATTGGTATCGAATATTCATTGTCAAAACATCCAGCAGCTCATCAGTAATGGTTGTAATGATACAAAGTGTGCTGTGTTTGTAGTGCTGCAGCACATGTCCAGTATAACCAATGCTGATGCAATATCTTTACAGTTCATCTGCAGGATTATATCTGCACTTATATCTGCAGTGCATATGCACTTATATCTGCAGTGTACTTGCACTTATATCTGCAGTGCATATGCACTTATATCTGCAGTGCACTTGCACTTATATCTACAGTGTGCTTGCACTTATATCTGCAGCGTACTTGCACTTATATCTACAGTGTACTTGCACTTATATCTACAGTGTACTTGCACTTATATCTACAGTGTACTTGCACTTATATCTACAGCGTACTTGCACTTATATCTGCAGTGTACTTGCACTTATATGATCTACAGTGTTCTTACTTGGAAGTGTGTACCATGCATAGAACTGCTTTCTCGCTCTATCTCTCATTTCAACCAGTGGGGTTAACTGTTATAATAGTCTTAGTTTTCTGCAAAAGTAATCCGATCTGTATTTTGCTATGTTACTGACAGCACAGCTGCTGTCTATTCGTGATTATTACTTAGCTCCCAAGTATTTCCTGTGCTGATTTTTGTTTCTATATTTGTAGTTACACAGTGTTTCCAGCATCCTGGCGTGACATACAGCATTGGTATGTATCCACTTCTCAGTTGTTACCAAAATATACAATACTCTCTTCTTTAATCTACTCTGTAAGATTTACATTTATTGTATCTGAGGAAAAACCGTCGGTTATGCCTGGTTGATATGATACTCCAATTAAAATTAGACAGTTTATAAACTTTGTCCGCTGTGTTTTGTTTATATTTGGTCTGCTAAGTTGTTTATTTGATATTGTATAATGAATGTTGTTTTTATTATGGATACTGATATTGTGTATCATATTTATGTTCTGTTTATACTAAGTTATGTTTATAGATACCATGCTGTAATTTATTCAAGTTAAATTGACATTAGCGTCTGCAGTTTTGTAACAGACTGTTTACAAATGCCAATGATCTAAGAGTTGATGTTATAGTGTAGAAAGAAACATTTTGTATTAGCAAACTGCTTCAGAACAGATCCTATGGAATATCCTGAAAAATCGAATCACATTAAAGCCTTACAAATCTAACCTCTAAAAGAAAGCTTTATTTAGCTTGTTAAAGTCTTATGCAACATGAAATTTACTCTTAAATTATGTGCAAGCTTTCAATGGAATTTATCAATGTGATTTTATATGATGACTGTTACTATGTGTGATTGCAATATTGTTATTAACTAGTGTATGACTTGTGTTGTGTATACAGGAATGGGCGAGCAGTTAAGTGGCTTACCTGTTGTTCAGACTCATTCCGTCGGTCCACTCTGTGGTTCATCCTGGATGCCATGCAACGGTCCAGTTGATTTGTTACCTCAGTCAGACCTGTATGCAAGTAAAAGTCTGCCTACTAGTCCAAGGCTTCAGTCACAGCTTGGATCTCCAGCTGCCTTCAGTACGTTCAGTCATCCAGTGGTTGATAACTGATTACTTACTAGAAATAATATTATGCATCCTAATCACTTACCTTATTTATAAGTATTATACATTGAATGTATTTTTAAATGATCTCTTGTAACTGGTAAGTGAAAGAGTTTAAGGTTGTTGTAGATATTTTTATTATGTTTTTTAGAATAGATAAATTTGAAGAAAGGTATTGTACTACTCATTGATAATGGTGTATACAACTTTTAGAGATGCTGTACTGGTTGAGAAAAGCTAACCACTGCCAACAAACTTGGTTATTCGTTTACAGTTAACTGTCAGGACTTCCTATATTTCCATCCCCACAGTTTGTTGTATGTTTTTTTGGACAATATCATTTTCCCTGTTACGTACGAAATTGTATGCTTTATAGATGCTACGCATATGGTGCTAGTTTGTTAGAAATGTTATGTATTATGCTATTCATTGGCATGTTTGTATGTGTTCTAGATACAGTCCTTAGTCCTGATGTGCATGGTAGAGTCTACACACTCAGCTCTATTGGACACTGCTCAACAGGTCTCTTATTTGTGACTATTTATCTTGTCTGGTCTTTGATTATTGAATACATTGTGCACTTGAGCTTTCTTTCTTGAGATTTCTAGATTAACTGCGATTGACTGGAATTGTCTTTAGCCAAAACATTTTTGTTACATCTACCTGCCTCCTTAATATTTGTTTCTAAATTTTCTGAATAGTTCTGTCAGATAATAATTGTAAGTGCTTGCCATATAATTTATCTGTCTGTTTAATACTTTTAACAGGGTTATACTTTTATGATTTAGGTTTTTCTATTTGAACATTCAAGATAATAATTTAATACTGAGCATTGTCCTTGCTGTCCCTTGTTTCATTTCCATGTCTTTGTTCATTGTTTCGTTTACATGTCTTTGTTCATTGTTTCATTTCCATGTCTTTGTTCATTGTTTCATTTCCATGTCTTTGTTCATTGTTTCGTTTCCATGTCTTTGTTCATTGTTTCATTTCCATGTCTTTGTTCATTGTTTCATTTCCATGTCTTTGTTCATTGTTTCGCTTTCATGTCTTTGTTCATTGTTTCGCTTTCATGTCTTTGTTCATTGTTTCGCTTTCATGTCTTGGTCCCAGGCTGTCCACTGTTTCGCGTCCATATCTTTGCTCATTTATGTTTTGAATACATATGAGTAAAACTCTCAACTCACAAGCATTTTATTATTAATTATTAATAGTATTTGTGAAATATCACTTGGATTCATTGATTGTTACACATGGTAGGCTTTGCAAGCACGGCACAGTTTGGTCTGATGGAGGGCGACTGCGACATGGTTAGCAAACAGCTTGCAGCTTCTGCTACAAGCTATCGTCATTTCGCCTTCAGTATGTACCAGTTCATTATGTACATGATATTTGTAAGACTGAATTGTTGTTTGATCGTTGATGATATTAAGTAGTATGTAACTTCATCAAGCTCAGGCTGTAGTGAAATCAGTTACAGGATCAGATTGTCTGTAAAGCTTGATGATGAAATTTTTTCATTGCATTCTGATCTATCAATACAACTGTTGGGCTATGATTTCTGTTTCAAAGTTATAGCTATTTCTTTTATGGGAAGTAAAAAATCACAGCTATTTTCAATTGAAAAATTATCCAGGGTGCACATGGTTACCATTATTTGTAATAGCACTTGTTGTTGTTAAATCTGCTTGGTTGGGACAATCATGCGGACATCGGTCAGACAAATCATATCATCATCATCATCTTCACAAGTTCATAGTTTACTATTTGCTAAGCATTTTGTCCTTGAGGGCTCATTATGACTAGATCTGTTTCAACCGCATAACCTTGCTGGCATCAACCCGAATTAAACAGACAATTCACATCTCGTCACAGATCTTCAAAAATCTCATTGTTGTACAGATCAAAAGTAAGCTATTGCAACCACTTTACACACTAACAAAGCAAAATAAACTCCCAATATTTGCAAAGATAAATGTGTTATTTGTAAAAGACGAATTTGTTATTTGCAGGTGACTACAATATGGGTTTGTGTTCCCTCCTGGCTCCGAGTGGCGCAGGAGACACAGTCCACGTCGGATTCATTGATCCTTCCGGACCACAGGGACGCATCTCGACGTACCATTCGATGGCCTCACAGGGTTTTCATCCATACAAGAGATAAGGAATATCCCATCTGGATTTACATCTGGATGAGATAAGGATTATCCTGTTTGGATTGGTATCTGTATGAGAAGGGTTACCCTGTTGGTATGGATATATGGATGATATAAGGAATATCCTGTTGATGTTGATATCTGGAGGAATATCTCGTTGATATCTGGATGAGATAAGGAATATCCTATCAGGATTGATATATGAACTGATCCTTGTGCCTGAGAAACTGTTGCTGTCTGGACTGAGCTTGTGTTTACTCTGTGTGTGTTTCTATTGGTTGAGACTCTGAGGATCAAAAGTTGTGGTCGGAGGCGTGAATATTGAACTGTGTATTTCTGCATGTTTGTTGGACTTTCAGTGCACTACGGTTGACAGTGCAACAGTGTGTAGTGCAACAGTGTGTAGTGTTGCTCTGATTTGTGTCTTACTTTGAATGCATTGCTGTTGTCTCTGCAACTATGTGTTGTGTTGCAATTATTCATGTGTTTTTGAGTGTTTTTATGTGAATTTGAGCCTAAGCTTTCGGCTCGTGTGCTACTCTGTGTGAAAACAAAATCCGGTGATGTATCATATTAAGGGCTTCAATAAATGTATTGAGCTTTACTATGTCAGTAGTTCACAATTTCTCTATATATTATAAGCAGATGTGAAATGAATGTCATAATAGATACCGTATGCTTGTAAAGTAAATGTAGCAAGGTGCGTCTTTCATTCAATAAGATGCTCAAATTATTTAATATTTACTGCATGTTTAATATATACATATTAAGTACTTAATTTTGACTAGAAGTTATACAAATGCTACTACTAATAGTTGCTTTTAGCTGCTTGTAATTTATCATCAAAGTTAAGTATAACTAGGCAACAAATGTGAGTGCATGATCCACGCAGACCTCTGAAAGTAATCCACACTCGCTTTGCTCTCAATCTTACACCTCAGGAGAGTAATCATAAAGTTTACTTTTTTAAATCCTCTGTTTTTGTCTTGAATTCCAGTATTTTAGATGGTGATATTTCAGAAATATCAGACATAATTCAATAATTCTAATATTCAATCCTTCCATGAGTATCTATACAGAATATAGTAATCATGCAGTTTGTCTCACTACTTTTGGCTGTAGCACTCCGACTACTCGGCTTGCAGTTTCTCGGTTTATCTATGTCTCATGTGGGTATGCTCATTGACTGTTAGCTATTATTTAGTATTGTGCTAGCTGGCTTAATATCATGCAGGGAACGTTTCATTCTTATATTACTAAAAACATTAATTTGATCATGGAGAAGTATTCTGACCTAGTCCAGTCTATGATAATCACAAGGCTGATCCATCAGATCTCTCTGAGTGTTCAGAGTTGACGACATCTCTTGCACCTTTGTACCCAAGCGTGTTAGGTTTACAGTCTTGCTGGATCCGTGGGAGATCGTGATTGGTCTCAAGGGGACTGTAGGCTGCGATTATGCTCATTATGGGTTTGATGCAGATCTTTTTTTTTCTTCGTCTACATTTTTTTATCATTTTGTGTTACTACTTTGTTCTATAGTACATAGATGACATTCATTGTTAGTTGGCATGTTGATGTACTCTTATATTGGACGCATTGGATCTGGAATGTAGTAAGATATTTATGCTTTAATTGCTTGAATCATTAAGCTATATATTTGAGTGAGGTTAAAGTAATTGAAATATGTAATATTAATTAAAATTGTACATAAGCAATCAAATTATGAATAAACATTCATTGAATAACTTAATCAGTATGTATTTCATAATGAAATTCTTTTATATATGTACAGTGATGATTGATATTCGAGCTTTTGTTCTATTTCAGTCACATATTGAAAATGTAAACTCTTTTGGACTGCATTATTGATGTAGTGTTGATTATCCATGAATTTCTGTCTTGTTCTGTGTTCTTGTTGATTTCTCGTGCTATGCTATTGATTGTATTTGTTTTATCTATTTGTTACTAGAAAGCAAAGGTAGTCATCATCTTCATAGTTTATATCTGAGTTTGCATTTTAAGCTCGTTTTTTGATGGACATTGTCAAATAATTATATTCCAATGTCATGGTTTGACACTATGAGAATAATTTTTTGTGACATCGCCATGAAGGAGTGGTATAACAACATGTTCAAGCTTGTCAATTGGAAGTATCACTGCCAGTTTGAATTTAGTTCAGCAAAATTTTAGAGTCAAATATTCTGACACCCACAATCTTACTGCTTGCCTTGTAAACCAAGAGCAATAAACACAGTAAGTCATGAGTATTATAATGAGTTATTCATGATGCTTTAAGAGAGAGAGAGAGAGAGAGAGAGAGAGAGAGAGAGAGAGAGAGAGAGAGATGGAAATTACTGTCAGTAGCTTCAGTGATGTAGTAAAGGTATTTTTCACAGGGCCAAGGCATTCGTTTTCAAGGCAAGGCATTTCGAAAATTGGTCAAGGCAAGACAGTAAATGCCTCAGGGCATGAAATCAAGGCCAAGGCATACTAAAATGATTTTTCAAGGTCAAGGCATTTTTTCCAAGGCAATTTTTCTGCAAGGCATTTGGAAATTGACCAAGGCAAGGCAATAAAGTGCCTCAAGGCAGCCTTAAGGCAAGGCCAAGGATGCCACAGTTGTTACTGCATCTATGAAATTCCTGGTGACGATCAGTTTCATTTCATGCTGCACACTTATTGTTCCATGTTATAATATTGCTCATGCATTCATAACTATTCCCAGTTCATCATTGAAGCTATGAGAAATACAGGCAAGTGGGGCAGTTAATGGTTCAGTGGTTGTGGTTGAAGCTGTGAGAAATAGAGGCAAGTGAGTGAGGCAGTTCATGGCTCAATGGTGGAGGTTGAAGCTATGAGAAAGAGGCAAGTGAGTGAGGTAGTTAATGGTTCAATGGTGGAGGTTGAAGCTATGAGAAAGAGGCAAGTGAGTGAGGCAACTAATGTTGGCTTTATGTGAAATGCACTATTAAACATGAGTAGATTTAACGTGTGACATTTCCTTCTTGTATGTATTGCTCTTAGTTGTATTATTACAGCACATTGTTGTATTCACTGTACATTCCACAGTTTTCATTGTTTGTTTTTCTCTGTGTTTGTTTATGATTACTCATGATTGATGACTCATTTCTTTGTATTTGCATGAAGTTTTGTATTTTTATAAATTGTAAATTGCATGAATTTATCATTGAAACGCTTGGTTTTAAGTGTTTTGACTTATTACAAAACCGTTGACATAATGGATATGTCAATGGTTAATCTGCTTAGAATTTAAACATTTTTATTTAAGGCACTTAAACTACAAATAGTGTAGGCTATCTAGTATGCAAGCTATCATTTGGGCCAGCTATCAATCCAGCAAGCTATCAATCGACCAAGCTATCAATCATGCAAGCTATCAATCGAGCAAGCTATCAATCATGCAAGCTACCAATCATGCAAGCTATCAATCATGCAAGCTATCAATCATGCAAGCTATCAATCATGCAGGCTATCAATCATGCAAGCTACCAATCATGCAAGCTATCAATCATGCAAGCTACCAATCATGCAAGCTATCAATCATGCAAGCTATCAATCATGCAAGCTATCAAT
>JAQFYQ010001565.1:0-13082 GCA_034694885.1 Buchholzia appendiculata | reverse complement strand
AAAGCTGGAGTCGATTCAATAGGCTTTGGTATATATCTACCTGGAATTGTATATTGAGGTCCTTCTCTTTTTGATCTAATCGAATAGTAACTGGGACCAGGTGAAGTTTCGGTCAGTTTTGGAACATGTCTTCCTGGAATTGTATATCTTGGTCCTTCACTTTGTGATCTGACTGAATAATAAGCTGGAGTAGATTCAACAGGCTTTGGTACATATCTGCCTGGAATTGTATATCGAGGTCCTTCTCTTTTTGATCTGATTGAATATTGACCTGGGCCTGGGGACAGTTCTTGAGTCTTTAAAGCATGCCTTCCTGGAATAGTATAGTGTGGACCTTCTCTTCGAGATGTGATCGAGTAATAACTCGGACCAGGAGATGATTTCTTTTCTGTAGGAAAGTGTCGTCTTCCGGTAATAGTGTATTGTGGCCCTTCCCTTTGTGTTTTAATGGAGTAGTAACTTGGACCAGGAGAAGTCACAAGAGTCTTACTGAAATGTCTACCTGCTATTGTGTACTGTGGTCCTTCTCGTCTAGAGGTTCTTGAGTAATAATTGGGACCTGGAGATATTTCAGAAGGTTTAGGAAAGTGCCTTCTCGGAATTGTATAGTGAGGTCCTTCTTTGTTTTGTCTAATTGAATAGTAACTCGGACTTGGAGACGTTTCAATAGTCTTAGAAACATACCTTCTAGGAATGGTATAGTGTGGGCCTTGTTTCTGCGATCTTATTGAGTAATAACTAGGTCCTGGTGAAGTTTCCAGTTTTTCATCAACGCGTCTTCCTGGAAATGTGTAGTGCGGTCCTTCTCTGTGTGATCTTACTGAGTAATAACTTGGACCTGGAGAATATTCAGTAAGTTTTTGCACATATCTCTTCTGTATAGTAAACTGTGGACCGGCAGTTTGTGATCTTATTGAGTAATATCCGGGTCCCGGATATGATTCTGTGAGTTTAGGTATATATCTTCTTGGAATAGTGTAGTGTGGTCCTTCTTTTTGACTTCTGATAGAGTAGTAACTTGGACCTGGGGAACTTTCAAAAGTTTTAGAAATATGTCTTCCTGGAATAGTATAGTGTGGTCCTTCTCGTTGTGATCTTACTGAATAATAACTTGGACCCGGAGAAGCTTGAGGAATCTTTTGCGCATATCTTTTTGCTATTGTAAATTGCGGACCTGCACTTTGTGATCTTATTGAGTAGTATGCTGGTCCCGGAGATGGGTATCTTGGTTTAGATATGTATCTTCCTGGAATAGTATAGTGTGGTCCTTCTCTGAAGCTTCTAATTGCGTAATGGTTAGGTCCTGGATACATTTCAATAGGTTTAGAAATGTGTCTTCCAGGAATTGTGAAGTGTGGTCCTTCGTTTTTTGTTCTGATTGAATAATAGTTTGGACCTGGAGTATCTTCTGTAAGTTTTCGCATGTGTCGTTTGGGTATTGTGAACTCTGGACCTGCATTGTTGGAACTTATTGAGTAGTATCCTGGTCCTGGAGATACATCGCTTTGTTTAGGTATGTATCTTCCTGCAATAGTGTAGTGCGGTCCTTCTCGTTTTGATCTTATTGAATAATAGCTTGGACCCGGGGAAGATTGTGGAATCTTTGGCGCATATCGTTTCGGTATCGTAAATTGTGGACCTGCACTGTGAGACCTTATTGAATAGTATGCTGGTCCTGGAGATATTTCCCTTGGCTTATCAATGGATCTTCCTGGAATTGTGTAGTGTGGTCCTTCTCTTAAACCTCTAATTGAGTAGTGGCTTGGACTTGGATAAGTTTCAACAGGTTTAGATAGGTATCTTCTGGGAATTGTGTAATGTGGTCCTTCTCTTCGGCTTCGAATTGAGTAGTAGTTAGGACCTGGATAGGTTTGAACAGGTTTAGAAATGCATCTTCCGGGAATTGTGAAGTGTGGTCCTTCTCTTTTTGTTCTGACTGAATAATAATTGGGACCTGGTGTATCTTCTCTAAGTTTTGGCACGTGTCTTCTAGGTATCGTAAACTGTGGGCTTGCACTGAGTGATCTTATTGAGTAATTTCCTGGCCCTGGAGATACATCTCTTTGTTTAGATATGTAGCGTCCTCGAATAGTATAATGTGGTCCTTCTCGTGTTGATCTTATTGAATAATAATTTGGACCCGGGGAAGTTTGTGACATGTTTGGCACAGAGCGTTTTGGTATTGTAAATTGCGGACCTGCACTTTGTGATCTTATTGAATAGTATGCTGGTCCTGGAGATATTTCCCTTGGCTTACCAATTGATCTTCCTGGAATTGTATAGTGCGGTCCTTTTCGTAGGCCTCTAATTGAGTAGTAGCTAGGACCTGGCGAAGTACTTAGAGGTTTTGAAGCATGCTTTCCTTGAATAGTAAAGTGTGGACCTTCTCTCTGGCTTCTAATTGAGTAGTGGCTAGGACCTGGAGAAGTTTCCACAGGGTTAGAAATATATCTTCCAGGAATTGTGTAATGCAGTCCATCTCTTTGAGATCTTACTGAGTAATAACTTGGACCTGGGGATGTTTCGGGAAACTTTGGGACATATCTTTTTGTCATCGTAAATTGTGGACCTGCACTGTGTGATCCTATTGAATAGTGCCCCGGTCCTGGAGATATCTGTCTTGGCTTTGGAACATTTCTTCCTGCAATCGTATATTGCGGTCCTTCTCTTTTTGATCTGATTTGGTAATAACTTGGCCCAGGAGAAAATTCTGCAGGTCGGGAGATGTATCGTCCTGGTATTGTATAATGTGGCCCATGTCTTTGTGATCTAATTGAGTAATAATCTGGTCCAGGAGAAATTTCTGGAGCCTTTGTCTTTTGTTTTCCAGGCATAGTATATTCTGGCCCTGCACTTTGTGATCTTATTGAGTAGTATCCTGGTCCCGGAGATGGTTCTCTGGTTTTTGGTATGTATCTTCCAGGAATAGTGTAGTGTGGTCCTGTTCGTTTCGTTCTGATAGAGTAGTAACTGGGACCTGGAGAAGTTTCAGTTTTGTTAGCAATATGTCTTCCTGGAATTGTGTAGTGCGGTCCTTCTCTTTGTGCTGCAGTTGTGTAATATGCTGGTCCAGGAGAAACTTGTGGAAGTGTTGGTATGTGCCTTTTAGGTATACTGTACTGTGGTCCATACGTATGTGACTTTAATGTGTAGTATGCTGGCCCTGGAGATAGTTCCCTGGGTTCATTCATGTGTCTTGCTGGAATTGTGTAGTGTGGTCCTTCTCTTCGTGAGCTTATGGAGTAGTAACTTGGACCTGGAGAAGTTTCTAATGGTTTAGAAACGTATCTTCCTGGAATTGTGAAGTGTATTCCTTCTCTTTTCGATCTAATTGAATAATAATTTGGGCCTGGAGAAACTTCTGCAAGTTTTGGCATGTGTCTTCTACCTATTGTGAATTGCGGACCGGCACTTTGTGACCTTACTGAATAGTATCCTGGTCCTGGAGATAGATCTCTTGGTTTAGGTATGTATCTTCCTGGAATGGTGTATTGTGGTCCTTCTATTTGTGATCTTATTGAATAATAACTTGGACCCGGAGAAGCTTGTGGAATTTTTGGCACATGTCGTTTCGGTATCGTAAATTGTGGACCTGCACTGTGAGATCTTATTGAATAGTATGCAGGTCCTGGAGATATTTCCCTCGGCTTAGCAATAGATCTTCCAGGAATTGTGTAGTGTGGTCCTTCTCTTCTTGATCTGACTGCATAGTAATTTGGACCAGGAGAAACGTCTGCAAGTTTTGGGATGTGTCTTTTAGGTATCGTAAATTGTGGACCTAAATTTTGTGAACTTATTGAATAGTATGCAGGTCCTGGAGATATTTCCCTCCGCTTAACAATATGTCTTCCTGGAATTGTGTAGTGTGGTCCTTCTTTTAAATCTCTTATTGAGTAGTGGCTAGGACCTGGATAAGTTTCAACAGGTGTAGAAATGTATCTTCCAGGAATTGTGTAATGTGGCCCTTCTCTTTTTGATTTTACTGAATAATAATTTGGACCAGGAGACACTGCTGCAAGTTTTGGAATATGTCTTTTAGGTATCGTAAATTGTGGACCTGTACTGTGTGATCTTATTGAGTAGTGACCAGGCCCTGGCAATGGCTGCTTTCCTTTTGGTGTATATCTTCCTGGAATAGTAAAGTGTGGTCCTTCTCTTTGACTCTGAATTGCATAGTAATTTGGACCTGGGGATGTTTCAGTAGTCTTTGTAACAGGTCTTCCTCGAATAGTATAGTGTGGTCCTACGCGTTGTGATCTTATTGAATAATAACTTGGGCCCGGGGAAGCCTCTGCTAGCTTGGGCACGTATTTTTTTTGCATTGTAAATTGCGGACCTGCACTTTGTGATCTTATTGAGTAGTATCCTGGTCCAGGAGATGGTTTTCTTTCTTTTGTTGCATGTTTCCTTGAAATAGTATAATGTGGTCCTTCTCTTTTTGAGCTGATCAAATAGTGGTTTGGACCCGGATATGCTGCAGGAAGGCTTGTTTTGTGTTTGTGACCCATAGTGAAAGCAGGTGTGTAATTTCTGGTTGACTTTACAGAATAGTATCCTGGCCCGGGTAATATTTCACTAATATGAGGTTTGGGTCTTTGACCAAAGCTGAAATTAGTCCCTGTTAACTTTTTATAGCCTGTGTGATAATCTGCTGGTCCTGGTGATTGGAGCTGTTGTTGTTTTTTGGATCTTCCAGGTAGTGACCACATTGGTTGACTGGGAACAGTCGCTGTGGTTTTAGGATAATAATCGCTTGGTCCTGGTTTCGTATACAACTTGCTGATGCTGTGTCGTTTTTGAATAGACCAGGCTGGACCGGAAGGTTCATGTTGGTAATAGTAGCGTGCTGGGCCTGGACTCAGATCTTCTATTTCCACTAGCTTCTGTTTAGTGCCAAAACTGAACGCAGGAGTAGACCTTGATCGCTGTGCAATCTGCGTATATGTTGCGGGTCCAGGACCTGTGTGTATTACTCTTCTCTCTCTGTGACGCCTTGGCATCGTCCAGGCTGGTGGATTGTGATGCACTGAAGAAAAGGATGGATTGTACAATTCTGGTCCTGGAGTTTTGAATTGCTTTTGTTCAAAGCGTTTAGCTGATGCCATAGACCATACTGGGCCATCATTTCTTGACTGAACGTGATAATGTGCCGGACCGGGAGTTCGATTCGCATATTCTACATCTCGACGGCCAGTCATTGAGTATGCGGGACCTCTGTTAACAACATGAGGGTGGTAAACTTGCGGACCAGGACTTGTGTTTTGCTGGGCTGGGCTACGCCTGAATCCAATAGAATATGCAGGTGCACTTGTACCACGTCGGGTAATAGAATATGCACCTGGTCCAGGAGTTAAATTATTTAGTTTTCTCCTTTGAGTAATTCTTTTAGCAATTGTCCAGTGAGGACCTTCACCCAGCTCTGATGTTACCCGTCTTTGGTATTCAGCTGGACCAGGACCTACAAACGTTTTGTATTTTTTATGATGTCCAATCATTGACCAGGCTGGCGAGCTTCTCAATACAGGCTTAGTGTATGGATGATAGTAGCCTGGGCCAGGTGAACTGCTTATATGTGCCACACTGTGTCGTTTTGGCATAGACCACTTAGGCCCACTCTTGTGTAATTGCTGATGGTAACTGGCTGGACCTGGAATAGTCTCGAGGTTTTTAGGCATTTTCTGTCGACCAATAATGCTGTATGATGGTCCGGTGGAGTGCAGTTTTGGATAATAGGCAGCTGGGCCAAGACTTTGGGTCGAGTAAGGTTTAGCTGATTTATGTTTGTTGCTGATGCTATATGCAGGTCCTGATCGTTGCTCTTTGATGTTGTAATATGCTGGGCCAGGCGTGCTTAGCATTTTGCTCACTTTTCCTGTTCGACCTTTCATAGACCAATGTGGACCTTCAAAATTCGATCGTACGTGATAAGACGCCGGTCCAAGACTTGTTTTTTGATATTGGCGTTGTGTGCGACGATATCCAAAACTAAATTCTGGTCCGGATTTTGATCGAATGATTGTTTGATAATCTGATGGTCTTGGTTGAGCTGAAACAGTGCGACGATGTAGAAAATGCTGAGATCTGTTCCACGATTTCGATTTTAATTGTTTAGCAATTGTGTAATATGCAGGACCTGGTGATGTTTCAGATCTTTTAGTGCTAACCGTTCGTCTGTGCATTGTCCAATGTGGACCATTTCTGTGTGATTTTGTTAAATATGCAGCAGGTCCTGGACTAGAATTGTGCAATTTTTCCTGCGTATATTTAAATCCGAAGCTATATGCCGGACCTGATTGAATATTTCTTGGATGGTCAACTGGCCTGGGACTGGCTGAGACTGCTCGTCGATGTACAAATTGACGAGCTTTGTGCCAGGAGGCTCGTTTGCTCTCTGTTACTTCCGTGTAGAAGACTGGTTCTGGAAACGTTTGTCTTGGAAATACAAATGTGTTGGCAACGCTGAATACTGGGCGTGGTTTAATCGGCACATGTCGCTCGTAGTCAATAGGACTGGCAGAAATTGCTCGTCTATATAAAAATCGACGAGCCATTTTCCTAGATATAGGCTTTCTTTCTGTTATGGTAGGGTAGATGGGAGGTTCTGGGAAAATTTGTTTGGGATGTAAGTAAGTGTTAGAAATGCTGAATGCAGGACTTGGTTTGGGTTGCACATTTCTCTGATAGTCTGTTGGACTTGCAGAAACAGCTCGTCTGTGCAAGAAGCGACGAGCCATTTTCCAGATAATTCGTCGTGGAATAGTAGGACTGTGATAGATAGGCTCTGGTGAAATCTGCCTAGGGTATGTTCTCGATAGGCTTAATATAGGACTTGATTTATTTGATACATTTCGTTTATCATCTATTGGACTTGCAGAAACTGCTCGTCTGTGCAAGAATCGACGAGCCATTTTCCAAATTATTAGTCGCGGAACTGTTGATCTGTGATAGGTAGGTTCTGGAGAAATCTGCCTAGAGTATGTTCTTGATAGGCTAAATGCAGGACTTGATTTAGTTGGCATGTTTCGTTGGTAATCTATGGAACATGCGGACACTGCTTGTCTGTGTAAGAAGTGACGAGCCATTTTCCAGGTAATTTGTCGCTGTATTGTAGGACTATGGTAGGTAGGCTTCGATGGAATCTGCCTAGGATATGTTCTTGATAAACTAAATGCTGGACTTGGTTTACTTGGTACATTTCTGTCATAGTCTGCAGGACTGCTAGAGAGTGCTCGTCTGTGCAGAAAACGTTGAGCCATTTTCCAAGATATAATCCTTGAACTTGTAGTGGCAGTGCTACAGTGCGTTTTTCCAATTCGTTGCTGATTTTCGTATTTTCTGGTTAAACTAAACGCAGGACTTGATTTAGTTCGCTGTCTTTCAGTTTGAGGAAGACTGGCTGAAATTGCCCTCCGATATACGTAACCACGAGACATTTTCCAAGCTACCAGATTTCTCTGTGAAATGACTTCAGTGCTTCTGGATCTTGGCGGTGAAGCATGACTTGCAAATGTTCTTCCAAAGCTAAATGCTGGTCCAGATTTTCTCATAACATTTGTGTGATATTCTGCCGATTGATTTTTAATCTCCTGACGATACAGGAAATGACGAGCCCTTCTCCTTGAAATGCGTTGTCTTGGTGCTACATTTCTGTAGACCGAATGTGGTGTGAATATCTTCACAGGTGGGCGTCGTGCTACTGTCCACTGGGGGCGATTCCATGTTGATTGTGCCTGAAAATAAGCATCTCTGGAGTTCATCTCCTGGACTAATCGTGGCAAGCTTTCATGTCTTCTTACAATGCTAAATGCTCTTTCTGATTTAGATAACAAGTGTCCTTTGTAGTAGTCCGGACTGAGACTTCTTGATGCTTCGCGACTGTACAGGTAGCGCCGTGCCATGTACCAAGACATAGGTTCCCTTACTAACTCGATCGTTTCAATCGGACCAGGGCTCTGACGTCTTGTTATTGACCATGCTCGTTCATTGCTGATTGAACGAGGTCTGTTGTAGTGTTGTCTTTGACTGTAAGCATGCTGAGTCTCGGCAGTATGTCTATTGCTAATCGAGAAGGTGCGCAAAGTCGGTTTAGTTGTGAGACGATCTGCATGTCTTGTGTTAGACGTTGTCTTCACATTTCTTCTTTCCATTTGTCGGCCTCTAAGTGACCACTGTGGTGCATTACTTGTACTTCTCTGTCTGTAGAGGTTTGGGCCAGGCGAATTACTTTGTGCACGCCGTGTTTTTATCCTTCTTCCAAAGCTGAACGATGGACCGTTTCTGATGCAAGTTGACTTGTAATATTCAGCAGGACCAGGACTGATGCTAGCCGCCTGTCGTCTCTTATACCGACCGGTTATGCTCCATGCCGGATTTCTTTTCATTATTTGCTTTGTTTCTGGGTAGTAAATCATGGAAGTGACATTTGTAGGCATATACACACGATTGTGTCTTCCCATCATTGTCCAAGCACGTGCAGTGTTTGAAACAGGCTGATGATATCGAGTTGGACTGGGACTTTGACCTGGCCTAAAGACTGTTGTTCGTTTGGCATAAACTTTTGTTTCATTTCTTCGTTGTCTTTCATTATTATGTGATTCGCCAGTACTGTGTCGTCGCCTTTTTGAATTGTCACTTGACGGCGACTGAGAATGATAATCGGAATGTCCAGGACTGCTACTGTCGGTTTTTACGACTTCCTTGCTCTGTTCAAACGTAAACATTTTTGCTCGCTGTACCTTTATAGTTGAATGCAGAACTGTACCGGACACTTCCAGCCCTCGCTCTGGGCTCTGTTTATCTCTTATAATTAAACTCGGATCATTTTTTATGAGTGAAGTTGTCGAATATAATATTTCAGGTCTTAATTCTTGTTCTGATGAAGTTTGGCATGTATCACTGGCCGCACTGATGCAGGTAGACCTGGAGGTTTTTCCAATTGATGGCTGTGCTATAAGAGTCTGCGAAATGCTCTGATGTGCTGCCCGACCGTGATTGATACTGCGTAATCTGTCCTTCACGCAACCTTCCAATACATCTGATGAATCCTTATTGATAATGATTGGAAGATGACTTGCTGGTCTGCTACTAATATGTGCTTGTGAAAATGCTGAACTAACTTTGTTCATGCTGGGTAAGTTCTCTGTAAATGGATGTGGAACTGGATCAGCAAGGCTTTGTGTTGCGGTTCTTATCGCAAAGTCTGGATCTGCTTTAATGCGGTCTGGACTCTGGCGCTTGGCTGAAAGAGGCTTAGTACTTGCGGTTGGCTGATGATTTTCAGTCGTTGACCGTGCTGATAATTGTGCTGTTTTGACATATGGGAAGAATGATTCAGACTCTGTATCAATTTGTCCGGTACTGTTTCGACGTGTTCTAGACCAGCTCGATCTTTCACTGCCTCCCTTCCGTTGATTGTATTCCCTTGGTCCTGGGCTCGTACTACTTTGTCTACTGGTGACTGTAGAGCGGACGCTATACACTGGAGTCGTCGCATTGATACTAAGATCTAACACATTACCAGTTGGACTCGCCGTTGAATATGGATGAATCTGTGAACGAGCAGTAGTGAGATTTTTTCTAATGCTGATTGCTGGAGCCGTTGACTCTCTGATGAGTGGATATGCTGCTGGCCCTGGGGAAACCGTATTGATAGTCTCCTGCACTGTACCAGTTCTTCTACCGAGAGACCAGGATCTCGCTGGTTTTGTAGCTGTAATATGACTGTAATGTGCAGGGCCAGGACTTGTGCTATATGGTGCAGCTTTGTTGTATCGGCCTTGGATGCTAAATGCTGGCTGAGTACGGTAAATGCTAACTCTTGGTTTGCCGATGTTATACTCAGCGGGCCCAGGTTTGCTGGACTCACTCGTTGTGGTTGATTTATGCCTTATTGTAAATGCAGGCATGTCAGCTTTGTTTGGTGGTGATGGTTCATATGTTCCTGGTGAAGGCGTCTGCTCCATATTCTTAGCTATGCTTTGTTGTCTTGCTCTCAGAGACCATGCTGGTCCGGCACTCTGACATCTCACATTGTATTGCCCGGGTCCTGGCTGGGTATCGACTGTACTGGTCTTCACCTTTGATTCTGTGCTGTGCACCATTGCTGAAAGTAGTCTACAGCTTCCGTTACGGTTAGTGTGCCTTGATGGACTAATGCTTCTGTCGTGATCAGAATTCCGGCTCATTTCTTCTTTGTTCGGCTGTTGCCTTGCTGTGTTATGACCGACGACGGTTAAAAGTGTTTCTGATTTCTCAGCATGGACGAGATGTTTCTCACTTCCATAGGAGCCTGGTCCTGGAGTATTTTCTGTTTTCTCTACATGGTGTTTTACCCCAAAAGAGAATGCAGGGCCTGACTTACGAGCTCTAACGTCATAGAGGTTTGGTCCGGGTGTTGTACATGTTGGTAGTTGCTCTTGTGGGCGTCCGTTCAAAGACCAGGCTTGCATTTTTTGTGAATTGTTATCAGAATATGTTCCCTCGTGTAGTTTGTCTCTGCAGTGACTTAATGCGCTGAACGAAGGACTTCTGATGAAAGGCATCTTTTTAGATGTGCCTGGAGAAGAATCGTGTGGTGCCTGAGGTACAGTATTTACTCCACGAAGTTGACGGCCACTTACCAGCAAATTTAGTTGCTGGACGTCGTGTTTTGAATTCACCTCAGGTTCTGGTGAGCTTCTGTCAGTCAGCGATATCAGTTGCAAGGCTGATCTTGATCTTTGCATCCTTTGCGACTCACTGCCACGATCTGGAGATGCTAATTCTCTGCGGCTGAGTTGATCTTTGGCCATCCGTGGCAGAAATTGATTTGAAAATCCCTTTTCTCTAGCACTTGCCCTAGCACTATCCAGTCTTATCACTATCGGCTCTGGATCGGCAGTCCAGGCATGAAATTTTGATCTCCCTTTAACTTTACCACTATCAAAGCACTGTGACATTTGTTCTCTGTCCTCATCAATCTGACACTCGTCGGTGTCATCACCAGTGATGCGCAGTGGTGCAACGATTGAGCGAGAAAGACTGTCACAACGCGGCAGCGCCTCGATGCTTGAGAACCCATCAGGTCCTGGAGAACGATCAGTGTGACCTGGTGTACTACGTGAGCTGATAGTGGGTGTTTGTATCTGCGGTATATGCTCAGACGTTGCTATTGGTAATTCAAATGCGCTGTTGCCTTTCTGAGCCGAGTCGCGTTTGATTGGCCTGAGTTTCACACTTTGTCTTCCGTTTGTAGAACTACCCCTATATGCAGACACTGGGCGATGATCTGCAGATGCTGACGATTTCAGAGCAGCACCTTCAGGTGTTAGTTCTAGATGTTGAGCTGATGCTTCAGGAGGTATTGGACTTGGTCCTGTATCCATTTCATTGTTAGTACGTCGTGTTCTTGTGCGACTTGTACGTGTCAAACTTGAGTTGCTTGGAAAATATCCATCCAATGACTGCTCTTGATCAGATGATGAACTCGATGATCTCTGAGTTTGAAGCTCATCAGAGTAGTTTTTGGTTGAGGACTTTTCGTTGTTATCTTTGTCCATATTGTCATGTATTTATAATCTCATATCTTGTCAAGACACGGATGGTGCTAGATGATATCCTTGTTCTAGGCCTTTGTTTCTTTATTCCTACGAAGCCTCAAGACTCATTCTTTTGTCAGTTTCCTCGCTACGACGTGACAGCTGTTAGATTAATATATACTAAGCATTATTTAATTGAAATAGTTAAACCACATGTAAACTATTACATATCATTACAGATCAAATTATTAGCCATACAAATAATGACGCCAGTTACAGTATATTTTTAAGTAATAATTTGCATTTGGACACAATTGACAATATTCTTGTTTACTCCGAAGACGACAATGAACTATTAGTGATTGGTAGAACACTTACATCCCAGCTTGCAAAATCTTTTGTGATGGTAGAAATACAAAAGCATACATCAAACGTTTATTGTGGTAGTTTACAAAATGCAAGAAAATATGTGTATGAAAAGAAATTAAGTTGTTAAATTAGACGGACTTTTCCTTCATGTACCTTCACAAATGTTTCTGCAATTATTTTTTGCTAGGATTTTGTTAGCCCAGTGCGGTTTAGCTGTGCAATATACCAACCTTGTTCTTCCATGTGCTCGACAAAGCGGCAAGTTTTGGCGTAATGAAGACCATCTTGCTGTAAAACTTTGCTTGGATATAAAAAATAATAATTCAAAATGTGTATGCTATAAAGCGTTTAAGCACAACAATTTTCTGCTTCTTACAGTTCTAAGGAAAACATTTTGGTAACGTCCAATCCAATTTAATTAGCTCTCATGCTAATCGTGTACAATACCAGTTTGAACGATAAATGACGACGATGATGATGATGTGAAATTTGGTGATCACAAGTATCAAAAGAATAATAACCTAAAGAAAAATGCTGTGAAAAGTTAAACTGTGAAATAATTAATGAAGAATGGTAACAATGTATGAAGCAGCATATTGTTATGTTAGACTAGTATCATGCAGCATGGGTATTGATGAGTTAAATGTTCTTTAGAAAATTACTAGGAAACAAGCACTGAAAATTGACATATTAGACATTTAATACCATTCCATTTAGTTTTGAAACTTACCTTAGTCAGTTTGTTGGTTAGATGAGCTGCGAATGATGTCGAAATAGTGGAAATAGTGACAACGCCACTGCGTTATCTCTGAATTGTTCTTCTTGCAGGCAACCCTCTTTTGTAGATTTTAATATAATATGATTGTTCTGATCGCTACTTTTCAGTGCATCACACACATATAAGCTCTTGTTGTTCTTCTCTATCAACATATTACAAATTCATTATCTGCACCTTTGTTACAAATGAAGCAATTCTAAGTGATTCACTTCTGTTGTTCCTGTATACTAAAACACATGCTGGGCTCACAGTTCTCACTTCATTTACTGTATTATAAATTTGTGATGTTTAAGATCACAAATAAATAAAAATTAAATGGTTAATTTGGCCAATAGCCTTGTGTGGCTGTGAGACATGGACCTTGCGAAAGTCAGAGAAGGATAAGTTGGAAGCATTTGAGATGTGGTTATGGAGAAGAG
>JAQFYQ010001564.1:0-13086 GCA_034694885.1 Buchholzia appendiculata | reverse complement strand
CATACATGCACGCATGAAAAACTTATAATGGAAGTTGGTCCTTAAGAAGTATTCGGCAACAAGAACAAACCCAAGGTCAGTGCATAGGCCAAATGTCATTGATTGTGACATCATTATTCGTCTAAAGTTTAGAATCTCCGGACGTTGGTTCAAGACGAATCTCCATGCATGTGTTTTGTACATGTGAACGATACAGTTTGACCGCGATGCGTGACGTCTACTACCGTTTTCAAACGACGACATATGTCGCGGCGACATCGCTTCGGGTTCACCGAGTACGTGAGATCATCACGTACGAGGCGACAAAAGCGATCGCCACGACATCGCGGCGAAGTCGCGGTGACGTCGCCGCGACTTCTCCTGTCGCTCGAGAACGAGCGATACGAAATGTCGCTCGCTATACCAGGCGATGTTGCAGCGACATCGCCACGACGTCGCCGCGACCTCGCGGTGATGTTTCTCGTCGCCGGAGGCGACATTACCGCAACGTTTCCTGTTGCCTCATACGTAGTGACCTCTCCAGAGGTCTTGTACTCAATGAACTCGAGGCGATGTTGCGGCGATGGCGCCGCGACAAATGTCGCCGAGTGAAAACGGTGTACCATTGTAGCGAACCCGCCATGCACGTTCAACGACCCCCAACGTATGGCTGTTTTCCAATGGTCTTCTAGGAAATAAGACTTGATATTTATAGTCAATAACTTAATATTCTTATAGCTATAGATGATAATATAGTATTTGAAAAGTGGAGGGCGGGCAATAAAACTCACTAATTTTCAAAAAATGTTAGTAGTAATTTTCAACAAAACTGAGCCATGTACGTAGCCTACTTATCATGCAGACCATGGAAAAAACTGAGCCCATGAGTATTGAATAAAGTGGAGGAATCTATGTTGGAAAGTTGTGTTGTTGCACTGTGTTGTTGAATATTTCCATGTTGTTTGTTTGTTACGCTGCGAACAATGGACGGTCGGATTTGCTCAGCGTCAGGTACGAAAGATTTAAGCTCTGCCAAGAAAGTACCGATTAATTCTAATGAGCGAAACTGAAACTGAAATTGCGACTGATGAAAACGGCAAAATTTGTAATCAATAACGACTAGGCATATATTTGTGCAAATGAAATAAATAGAAACTGAGAAAACTGTAATCAATAACGACAATGTTGTCATAAAATCGTTTCATATACTGCTGAAATCTATAGGATAAAATGATGCAACTCGATGAACTTCTGAACGTAAAATTACCGAAGACCATACAAGCAAGGCCAGCAAAAAAAAATCAACGATGTGCAATTAACATGTCTACACGGAAATTTAATATTTGTCAATTTGGCATATATACAAGTGTCCCCTTTTTAATCACAAATTACGCTTGGAAAATGTGAAATATTTCAAGCAGATCAGGACCTTCAATGCAGTCTTGTCGGGTTTAGCATTTTGTTTACAAAGAGGAATAAAAAACAACTCAAGGAAAGTACGCAATGCTCCACACCAATATAAATGCACATTACTAATAATGTTTAAATGATCATTTATTAAACTAGTCTTTAATATCACCGTTATCACGCATAGATCATAATATTATAGTCATGAAGATCATAACAACTGAATTGACATATATAGCAGTGCATACTACTCGTAGGCTAGTGCTTGCATCTTAGGATAGTACGAATTCATTTGAAAGCAACATAATGCTTTTACTAGCCTATTCACTTAGTCTAGTAAAACACAAGCTTACTTTAGGGCCTACAAATCGGTTTTCATACAGTTCTCTGCCAGATTCTGTCTAAAGAGTCTAAGATTCTCTTGATGCCTCTTTGTACATTCTTCCAAATACCGTTTACATGCTTCTGATGATTTATGCTGGTGTTTAAAGGCGTTGCTTCCTATAATCTTCACCTTGGTGGTAGCTGGAGACACTTGTCTCGACTTTTCATCTGGCACACTACGAAACGGTCTAAGAGCGCTGTAATCCGTTGGTTGTTCAGTGCGAGGTGGTTGACGACTGAATAAGTAGAGCTCTGAACCGCTCACTTGCTCATGCTCGGAATCGTTTTCTGATCGCTTGATAATGTACTTGCAACTTTTCTCAATCGGGGTTTTAGCAGGATAGACAGTTGTGCTGACAACATGAGCAGGAGTCTCAACACACTCAACAATCTGAACTAGTACAAAGAACCGAGTATTTTGACTCTCAGCTGATTGCCCATTATATAACTGTCTTGGCTCTGCAGGTGCGTGTTGAACAAGTGCCACTTTGTCACCCTTCGAACGAGTGACAATTGCAGATATTGGACGAAAAAAAGGCTCGAGATGTGAAGGAATAACTTCACCAAGCTGAAAGAGAAATTTCTCTCTACGCCCAAATTGGACGCGTTTGATTCTTGCCTGATCAAGAATTGAAGAAATATATCCAGGCTCACAGGATAGGATTGCTTGAACCTCTAATATGACGCACATTAGACTATCCTTAGCTATGCTACTTATGATTTTCGCTAGTTCAGCATAAACAGTGGGCTTGAATGTATGTTCAGACCTCTCAAGATCCTCAATACTCATAAATACTTTGCAGCTTGCAGCACTCTTGTCACGTTCAACAAAGCAAGCACCTCCTTCGTCGCTTCCAGCAATACGTTTCCCACTGCGAATGTTCACAAGAAAGTTTGTGATACGATTAACAGTCAATACCTGGATGCTTCGCAAGGCATTCAGGGTCTCTGCAATATGACGATTTAATTTATTTTCATTCAATTCAATCCCACTGTGACGTATCAGCCGTTCAATTCCTGTCAGAAACTCATCGGACTGCAGCTTTGCACGAACATTCTGCCCAAATTCAGAATCTTGCGTTTCAAAGTTTCGGTCAATTTCATTTTTAACAACTTCCGTGAGAAGTGATGGTCTGCAATACGTGGGAAAGCTTTCGACAATACCTTCGATTTCACGATTCGTGAAATTTACACCACACTCGTTCAGATCAACCAAAAGAGGCTCTTGAAAATTGTGTAAACGCCCTGATATTGAATTGTCATTATTCACTACAATAATAGATGACTGATGCAATTTACCATCGGTAGAAGGAAGACAAAATTCTGTGAGGTCAGACAGTTCTTCTCCTTCCTTCAATAATGCAAACAGTTTACCAGTTGCCTTGCAGACAGCTTCTCTCTCATCTGGTAATAGCACAACGTCGGAAGCGTTCTTGTACACTGCCGTCAAGACTGCTGCATACTGTTCAACAGTAGGTGACTCCGTTGTACCGATCTTCTGAAAAAGCGCAGCAAATTCACCAAGCTCTAGTGGCAGTTTCATCAGATACGGTTTTATTTCATTAGTAGGCAACAGGTTGATGCATGCCTGCACTGGCTTGATCAACATATTTGAACTTCGGATAATCAAGAATTTTGCTTCTGCCAACAACGATTTATGATCGTCATGAAGGTTGACATTCATCAGAGTACGATATATGGATTTCAGTACATCGTAAGCTTCGATCACTTGAGTGTTTCTGTGCATTACATTCTGCAGACTACCAGAGAGGTTTTGAACATGTTGAACAATGTTATCCACTTTTGGTTTAATGTCAATACCAAGTGTCCTTTGCACGCTCAGCCTGATGCTTTCCTGTAGCTTTCTCTTATAGCTTCCAAAGTAACACCGGGAGGGATCTGCCCATGAAGGTAAAATTGTCTGCACTGTCCAAATGCCGTCTTCAAATTCTGAAGAAATCGATCCATTAAAAGGGATTAGCATCAACTCGTCACGTTCATCTCTGTTACCAAACTGCTTATGAAGTTGTTCTTTATTTTGACTAACGAGATTTGGTGGTATAAAAGGTATGTCCTTAATTCTTTGTGTTAGTGCAGACCGAGTTAGATCATCTTTAGCAAATAAATAATCAATCAGTGCACGAGACTGTGACTCAACCGTTGCAGGTGTTTTACCAGTTAATGACCTAGCATAGAATTCAAACATATCTGATGTAACTTCATGAATCATTCCACAGTCTCTCAAAAATTGAGTCCAACGGTAACTGTTGTACGGTTCTTGGGGAAAATCCGATTCATCATGCATCACTTTAATAACACTGTTGTCTGGATCATAGAAGAACGCTGCCCTAGCTGTTCCACCGCCTTTCACTGGAACAAATTCCAAAGTACTGAGGCAATCCAATAAGGCCTCTAATTCCCTAGCTCTTAGTGCTATTTGGACATAGTCTTCATCTTTGATTTCCTTTTGTCTCAAATGAGGCAGCAGCTTGTCTCTCACGTACTCAAGATGAGTGACCTGTCCTTTTAATGTCAACATTTCAAATTGCTTGAAAATGCAGCTGCAGTAGACTTGTGTTGCAGTCAAGAACTGACATCCCAGGTGTTTCAACAATGGTCCATATGCTTCATCGTCACGTAGAAACTTCTGATCTTTCACTTGGTCCCAGTATTCCATGTCTGCTGAAGGTATCTTTGATGGAAGCACATAGACACACTGATCGTTTATACTGATCATATGCCTTGATGTCGTTATAAAAATGGGCAATTTCTGAATCGACTCTATAGATTCGGGGATGTTTTTCCAAGTTTGAATATGTTTTGACAAATATTTCAACAATTGTTCGCATTCGTAAATTGTCAGCTTTCCCTGACTTTCAGAGTACTTCACGCTCTGTTGAAGAGCCAGAACGACAGCGACTGGATCACTGCTGCTCCCAAGAAGTGCGAAATAGAACGCAGTTGGAAAATGTAAACGGTCGTCACGCCAAGGATATGGAACACCAAATTTGAACACTATTTCTGAAATTTGGTAATCAGGAAGAGCGCCGCCAGGTAATAGCACACACTGTGCTTTGCAAATTGGAAGCAGCATCAGTTTTACTCCATACTGCACTGGCAATAAACTCCAGTTGTTCACAGTGTCAACAATTCGTTTAACGTCACTAACATTACATGCGTTCGTCGAAGGTACCAGAAATGAATTAAAAAATATCCACACTTTACTTATCCAAAGTTCTGGTTTTGCAGAATTCAAATAAACTGCAAGTGCACTGAATTCTATCGGATCTCCCCTGGGTGTGCAGAACATTTCTGATGGTAGTAAATCAGGAAGATTCTGAGCGAAATCTGCTACTGTTAGCTGTTTGCACAAAGTACAGTCTTTCCGAAGATCTACTTTAATGTCCTTAAACACTTTGAAGTGCATAAAAAGTTGAGGAGCATGTGGAAGTACGTCAGAGAACTGTGGTTGAAATACAACCGCTTCACTGTCAAACATTCTTAGAACATTGTCTGCAGTTACAAGAAGTGGCAGATTCTGTAGATATTGCTTGTAGTTCTCCTTTTTACAACAGTATCTCAGGACTGCTCTTAATGTATCAAGATCTCGAAATGGAGTGTCCGGCAATCCTTTAGGAAGTTCGGTTATTGTACACATACTGTCTTGTGTACAACATGTCTTCAACAAATTCAAAACTGCGTCGGGTGTAATTTTACACACTTTTATGTCTGACCTTTCAAAATTGTTACAAATAATTAGTGGGCTGATAAAAATGTGCATTCCACATCGAACAAGAGCCTTGCTTACAACTGTGTGCTGTGGTTCTTTATTCGATACCTTCTTGGAAGTTGACTGAACAGTACTCGACCAATTTGAACCAATTATCGTCAGCTTGTCTTTTACTTCAGGATCGATTATTTGAATATGCAAATCGTCAAAAACTGCTGGACAATCACTACTTACACCTAACGGTCCAGACCAAGAAATGTTTTCCAAGTTTTCAGCATTATGTTGAATGCACTGAACTGGTAGAACTGGCATGTTCGAATTACCTAGCTTTCTGTAAACTGACTTACACATTTCTACAACATATTTGTCATCATGATCCACAAAATCTGGGAATAGAGAATGATAGTGATCTAAATCACCTTTCAGATTTTTATTATTAGATGCCGATACTTTGTCTCTCATCATAAAGATGAAATTGCAATATGCCGGCGCAACAACTTCTCTCATTAAACAATTGTTCCATTCCGTACCATACGATCCTTGATCATACCTAAAGAGATTTCGACGAGTTTCGTGGTTAAGAGCAAAATGGCCATTAATGTGGACTGGTAGACGTGTCACACATTCTGAAAGCGGCAGAATACAAAATAATCTCTTAGTCTCTTTGTCGGCACGAGCTTCATTTGCTTTTGCAGTTGACGAGATGCAATATGCAAGGCCAGCAATAGGCAAGAGTCCAATGTTTTTCTGTTGGTAAGCAGACTCCACGCACTCTGGAACAACACTTGAATCGCATCCAAATCCGAACCTTTTCATTATGATCCATTTTTCAGTTACATTAGCACCATCTGTTAGGTTTAGCTCATAAGTAATCTCCCTTACAGACGTGTTTTTAACTGAACTATCTGGTAACTTGAGTTGATCGGCTTGTTCCAATACAAAGTTGTTGAATGTTTTACGCTTCTTTTTGGATTTCTTAGAACGGTCACTTTTTATCTTGTAGACTGTCTCTGGTGTTCCATTGCAGCTAATTTCTTGTAGTTCAATTTCTTGAATTGAATTTAAGAATAAAAGACATTCCCTTGCATGTTGCTTAAAAGTTCCGAACAGTTCTTCAACTTGCTTCACTGTAACTGGAGTGCTGGAGAGTTTTGATAGATTAGCAGATTCTTCGTTTCGTAGTGGCAGCCTAAAGACCGTTCCTCCTAATTCACCATATTGCTCATCAATGTACCCTTTAAATACATCGGAGAATTTATCTTCAATTTTTTTCAAGTTAGTAAACATTCTTCCGGGATGCAGCTTATTTGCGAGTGGCGCAAAATCACAGTTAGGATCAAATACACAAAAAGTTCTGCCATGGCCTTCAATGGTCGTTAGCATGGTTGGAACATCAGTCAGATGATAGACACAGTTGAATCCAACACCGTACCGTCCGGTCTTGACAGGGTCAGTAGACTTGCTTCCTTCACCTAAACGCTGTATTCCGTTTATATCCTCTCGTGTAAATGGCCTGTTATTGTAGATCAGCAAAGCAGGACCTTGCAAGTGTTTCCAATTTGGAGAGAACAGTCGTTCACTGGGCAACGTTCGCTTGTCCAGAACAAAGTGAATCTGTGTGGCGCCGGCATCATCTGCATTCTGCAACATTTCTTTTAGAATTTCAACACCAAATGGATACCCAGTTAGAATTCGTTTTATACGATTTATGAGTTCTTCACTTTGTCCAAAATTCATGCCAAAGCTATTTTGAAAAAATAACGAATCCTGAACATTATTGACTCCCAGTTTTGAGGCAATTTGAGGCAAAATAGTCTCATGACAGAAATGTACTTCTTCATCTTCTAACCACTTAAACTCCGCAGTTTTATACGACAATAAATTTGCTGTGCATAAAATTCTGTGCTCATCAGGAACAAAAATCTTCAAAGCATCAATACCTTCAGGTAGAGAGGATTCGCGTAAAGTGGCAAACAAACATTCATTGATGATATATTTAACACATTTCAGCTGCCTGTCATGAAGAGCATTCTCACCAATTTCACTTTTAATTTTAGTCACAGTAGAAATGAAATCCAGGGTACTGAATGATTCGGTTATGCCCATTTTCTCAGCCAAGACATTATGTTCGTTACTGAAATCTGATGGGAGTTCAGCTAGATAAGGTAACAGATCTTCTGATTGTAGATGAAACTGTTTTGCGCAGCACAGAGGATCAACAAACGTAGAACTTTTAGATAGAAATATGCAACGTCTGGAAGCGAGTGCACATATTTCTTCATCCACTATTTGTTCTCTTTTCAACCCATCAGTAAAGAACTTGTACACTGCCTCACAAACACCAACGATATATCTCACAATTTCTCGTGATTGATAGCCATCATGAGCATTAGTGGCGACATACCCATTGGTGTCTGCCAGTGAAAGTGCGTGATCTAATTGTTGCAGTATCGTTTTTGTGCCAGGTCTCTTAATTGACAATCCAAGACGATCCTTGAGTGAGTTGTACTCCTTATCGAAAGCCTTTGCTTCATCAATCACTGGATGAGTACAGCAGACAGAATATTTGTACTTTGCCAGGAAACTATCATTGCATGATGCAAACTGTTTCTTTTCATTGTTGTTCCATGTTAATGGAAAGTTTTTAGGCATTTCAAGCACTGGCAGAAATTCAATTTCTTTAATAGACCCAAGAAATTGGACAACTACGTGGTCTTCCAGATTTTCAGTTTTTTTGTTCAGAAGAGCTACAAAGCATTTGATCCTCTGTTCAGCAAAAGAAGGTTTATTCTTTATAGCCTTACATCGACACACCATCTCATCCCACGGCAAGTCATCATGCACCATACCAAGCTTGATCAACTTGGAATAGACCTCCTTTCTTGCAGATTCGGTCATAGGTTGTTTAAAAGTGGGAAACCTTTCCTCTTCAATATCGAACAGAACAGCAATGAATGAATCAGGAGAAACCAGCTCAGATGGTTTCCTAAGCACTCTGCCGTGGTTTGTAGCAATGCATCCAATATCTTTTAACAAAGGACACAAATCGTCATCCAGCAAAGCAAAAACAACCAATGTATCACGTTCCTTATCATCGATCAAGTTCAAGACCTCAGGAAACCATTTTGAGTAAAATTCTACTTTGTTGATCAGTAGTGATTTTAGCTTGTCTGCAACGGAAGTCTGAAGCATTGTATTTACAATTGCTTCTGGAAGATCTATTACACTAAAGTCACAAGATTCAATTTGATTCAAGCATTTCAGTGCTATATCACCTACGCCACTTTTACGAAAACTTGGCTCCAATATACGACAAGCACTGAATTCGACCAATTTGCCAGTATGATCTCTCAACAGCTTTGGTTGATCGTCACACAACATCTGGGCATAGATCCTGTCCACTAAATGGATCGTGCTCCCTGGCAATCCAGCATCATTCAAAGCAACATGTGTTGGCCACAGGTTGTAGCCATCAGAACCATTGCAAAAACCTATAACATCTTCGATGGCAATCAGATACGCATCAGTAATAGCATCGCCCATCAAAGCCTCGTTCCAAAGGGCACGTCTGTCCATTTTGTCATTTATATCCTTTTCATAGAGATGCATTCGGCTAGATGTAACAGAGAAAAATCCATTTAGATGTACAGGAAGAAATGTAGAACATGGCAGCGGTAGAAAGCAAAACAATAAACCACCGTTGGTATGCGGTTCTCCATTTCTATTTTGCTCCTTTAGACTAAGGGCAGTCCAGGCATTTACAGCTGAATTATTTAATTTGACAGCTATGCCTCCAACAGGCATGAGGTCAGAGTTTGTTGTCGCCATTTCTAATGATTTGTTCTGTCCAAGGCATGAAGTAACGAGCCAGTGATGATCTTCAACTGGACTACACTCCAATAATTCACTGGTACTTTTCTGGCACTCACAGGTAATCTTCATGACAACAGAAGAATTGAGCTTTGGTTTCTGTATAACATCTGTAGGTTCTTTAGCACACTGTTTCTTGGAAGTTTTCTTAGTTGCTTTAGGAGGTGGACACAACATTTTGTTCTTACACTCTGTCATATAGTTTTCAACCAAATTCTTTGCACTTTGAAGGATACGCGAGTGTCCCTGACTTGAGGATACACCAGAATTAAGGCATATTTCCATAGGTCTTAGCACTTGAACTGTGTCTCTGGTGATAGTAAACCATTCTGTCATTTCTCTTGGGTCTGTAGCAGTTTCAGACAAGTGGTAGACAGAAAGTTTCTGTACGCACTGAGTGAACAGCAAGAGATGTTCACTGGATCTGTGCAAGAGCTGTAACAAGTTCATCACTTCTTCTTGACCATACGCCTTGTTACAAATTTCACTATTAATTTGGCTTGGCATGCGTAATGGAAAACGAAACAGAGTACCAGGATAAAGATCCGCAGATGACTTTGGACCAAGGTCACAGCCGAAAAGCCCATTGAATGGCTTGAAGGAATTTGGGCATTGTTGCAAAAGTTTCTTGTTTCTGAGATCTACTTTGATGCCAGGTTTGGACTTGTCACGTAACGCTCGACCTAGATACTTTGTGTGAGGATCAAACATCACAAAGAAATGCTGACTTATGAATGACGGCACGTCAGTCAGATTGTATACAGCATTGAAGCCAAACCCAAACCGACCAATCACGTCTCTTCGGTGCTCCTTGGTTGCTCCGCTAAGCTCAATTAAATGCTCAAAGTCAGAATCTGTAAAAATAGCATTATTGTATGCCCACATCGCTGGTCCTTGAAAGTCGGCCAAACCAGGACTTATCAATTTATCACGAGCATCTTTATTTATTCGTTCATCGTACAGAAACCTGACTTCAGTTGCACCAGCATCATCAGCATTCTGGATCAACTCCTTCAGCACAGCGAGTCCATCAGGATAATCTCTGAGGATAGTCTTGAGCCGTCTCGTCAAAGGTTCATGCTGCCCGTAGCTCTCATAACCATTCTCTATATCATCCGAGTCAACAAGTCTGGATTGCAGGGTATGAATATTTAACAGTTCAGCTGTTTTCAGTGACATATCTTCATGAACTCTGTAGAATGGTTCATCAGTGTCATCGATGCCATCAATATCATGCACGTAATCCTTGTCAACATATGTGACCTTGTCAATGTTGAGCAGACAAAGTCTTTCACTGTCTGTCGGACTGATGGGAATGAGAATACTTTTATACACTTCTGGTGTTCTACTGCACTCCTTAGCTGCTGCCAATACATTGAGGATATCAATTGCCATCTTCAGGTCGCGAACCTTTGCATCTTCATCCATCATTGACTCAGATTTGCTGTGAAGATCGTTGATGACATGCAGAACATGAACAAGATCAGCATCAGGTGTGATGTTGACAGCTGACCAGAGTTTTTTGAACTGCTGCATATCGGCTGGAATATGATGGACATGCGGCTGTAAACCGACTGGCGGCTTGTTCAATACAAAATTGTTTACTGGTCCAAATGATTCACCATTCCATATCCATTTCTCATTGTCCAGAACCTTTTTTGAATCTGCATTCAAAGAGTCAGCATTTTTATTCAGATGTTCATATATTTTCCATGTAAAAGCACTGATGAGAGATTGGCATTTGTCTTCAGGTCTCCAACAAGATACAAGTTTCAGTAAATGGTCAACAATGCAGTTTGAACTTGGGCAGGCGTCCCATTGAAAAGCTTTGATAAGATTAGGATACAAGGTCTTATCAACTGTTCCTAATACAGAACCAATCAAGTATTCAAACATTGATGAGCAAACATCGGGTGGTGCCATCACTGAATTATTCAAACCCCAAAAAGCCAAATTTGAAGGATACTGTTCAGGACGCACAGTTTTTGTTGTTACCCAAGAGCAGGTCATTAAATAACTCTTCAATGTCTGACCCACTAGGTTCACAGTTGTATTCAATAGCTGGCTGTGACCTTCAAGAAACTTCATCAGGCTTGTCGCACGTTTCAACTGATCTGTGCAACTGTCAGAGTTCATAGCTCGAGTTATATCTACAACATCATTTGCTGTTACACTGTCAATGTTTTTCATTCCAAGCTTTTTCAGTAGTGTCCTGTAACGTTCATTGCAAAATTCTCCCTGTGGAAAAACAGCAAATCCAGAAAAAAGTGAACAAAGTAGAGGATCGTTTGGATCAAAAACTTCACTAGGCATAACCAAAGAACTTGATTCAGTGAAAATGAAACTCAGATTAGACATGGTTTTTTGAAAAGATTCACGATTCTTAGCAAAACGCTCAAAATTCTTCAAGACATAAATCATCGTGTTGGATACTTGCTCATCGGTGCATGAGCCAGCCTCGATTGCAGGAAATATAATCTGTGTCAGAAGATCTTCAGAAGACATAATTTCTCCACCTATTAATTTAACAAAACAAAGTTCTGATTCATCATCGACTTTCAATATCTGACGAGGCAACTGAAAAGGCAAGTCATTGTTTGGAGCAGCAGCATGAGGCACATCCTGCACTGACACAAACTGCGATTTCTGTGAGCCACTTCCTTCCACCGTTTCAAATAACTTTACATCCAGAAACAGCGACTTAAGATCTTGCACATCTTTCTGTGCTGTATTACTGTACATGGCCTTGGCAATAAACTTACGAAGACAGCGTTTCTCTTCCCCAGTAAGCTGTTCAATGTGACTTGTAAATTGTGCACGTGACCTATTGCTAAGAATCTGTAGTATTGTCAGAACGCCATGAGCATCCGGTGCACAGATGTACTTGCCAATCAGTTGTGCATGATTGTGTGACCATGACTGCACATTACATAGCACAGTTGCACCAAGCTTTTTCAGTAGCTCAGTTATCTTGGATGGTATTGACGAATTACCTTTGCTCGATGCTATTACACAGTTGCCAACAAATAACTTTGTGAGTTTTCTATTCTCTGAAGGAATTAGTGGCAAGTTTTCAAATTCACTCAAAGATGATGGAAAATGTTTCACAATGTATTTCCAAAGGCAGCTGAGCCAGTTCTCGTTCAGCTGTGGAAGGTCAACTGTAGAGATATCTTCATTGAGCAGCCGATCAGCAGGGAACACTGAACGTAGCAGAGCAGGAACAAAACGTTTCTCCATTGGTACCAGTTGAACAAATCCTACAAGTCATAATTTACCAAAGAATATAGTACATTTCCAACATTTCACAGTAACAATTACTCCACTTCCACTCCAATTTTAGAAATGACAGCAATATGAAATGAATATATAAGTATGAATGCCTGCATGTACAATGTTTAAAGGCATGTGTGCAGCTCGGTATTTGTTACTTTTGAAGTTTTGTTACTTTTGAGTTAGATGAAACTGACGAGCGGGAGGGGGGGGGGGGAGCGATGCTAACAAAAATTGAGTGGGGGCCCTGGGGGGTTGATGACCAGCTATGGGCATCGATAACAATAATTCTAGTTATAAAACTTATTCTTACATTTTTCTATCAACAAATTTTACCCTACCAATATCAACGCCACGGGGGATTATTTCGTAAGTGGCGGAGTCAAATTGAATTTTTTTTCGGATATGCCGGGGTCCACAAAAGAGATGCTGGGTTTAACCTC
>JAQFYQ010001563.1:0-13087 GCA_034694885.1 Buchholzia appendiculata | reverse complement strand
GCTTGATCGGCCTGGTGGTCCTAAGTTTTGACATTGCGTATTTGCTGCAATATTTTACTGTATGTCAAATTGTCAAACTTGAATGCAAATAAATGCAAATAAAAATAAATAGGCATCATTGTTTTCATGGTATATTTTCACTTTATCTTGAGAAGCCGCTACTCATTGTAATTATCCCTACTCGCGACTAGTTAAATAACACAAGGACATCTTCAGTACTGGACGGTAAGCCTAAAATTGTACTGACAGTAATAGACCTATTATTCCAACATGAACGCCTTTACGTATCCAGTAGAAATATTTAACAATATTGCTTTAAATAGAGCGCAACAAACAATATTATTACAAAACATGAGTGCTGTATGAATTTCCTATATACTAGTCTTATTATTTCAACGCTTTTGCATGACAAACATTAGAATATTAATTTTTCACAGTAATGCTCTATGAACTAACCATAAGCAGAACAGTTTGTCCTAATCTTTTAATGGCATGCTGCATGGTGGGGATATGTTCTCGCAAAGAAAGGGGTGCCAAGGCAGAAATGAGATTCAGAAGAAATTGAAGCGTTTTCAAACTCTGCACGGTTCTGTTATGAAGTATGCTATTATAGAACCAGCCATCTGTGGGATACTGAGATTATAATCCTTTAAATTATGACACCGGGCCGAGTTTAAAACTAGGAGCCTTTTCGTTTGACAGTCGGCCTACAGTGGGAACCCACTTAAGATAATTTGTATGAAGAATAAACTTCAAAAAGTAACCAAAAATAAACTTTAATATGTCCGTGAATAACGCGATCATTTAAGAATTTTCGGACTTGATTATTCGCAATGATTACACTATTATGTGGTTGTCGTTTCCAGCGTATTGTTTGAATATTGAAGTTTCAGATGCAATCAGGCGTAAATTTGCTTTTCGTTAATTGCAACAATTTGTTTGCATTTGATTACTAGAACCCTTTAATCCAAGCGTAACGTGCGACTTTTCGAGCATTATTGATTGCGGATATACTTATTCTGAAGTGACTTACTGGGATTCCACTTATTATGAGGATGGTTTGTATTTCTTAAATATTTATTATTGACTGTACAAAATATAATAGATCTGCTTTTGATTTAGAATTCAATGCGATTATTTGACAATTTGAATATCTACAGTGTAGATATGTAGATTTATCTATTTAGTTTCTGATGAGCAATTTAGCATTTTAGGGTGGCGAATCATAACCAGTGTTCGAATTATGGGGGACCTCGGGAGGGCTTGCCCACGCCCCCCCCCCTCGTGACCCCTTGAAAGCTCTAATATCTAGGGTCGAGGGGCCGGTATTAACACCAGTCACCGGTAAAAGGCCCCGGGTGGTCGAATACTGGGAGGGGCAGGATTTATAGATGGATGGGATGAAATATTTTATCCGGGGAAGAGTTTACCTCGAAACAGATTAAACGGGGGGAGACTTTGTTTCGAAACAGATTAACCGGGGAAGATTTTTAGGGGGAGATTTTATTTCGATACACCGGTGTCGGTGTCTTAACCTTTACATTAGTACACTGCATGGGAAACTACTAGGGTTAGGTATGGTTAGGGTTATATATCGGGTTTTGGTTTGTATTACAGTTAGGGTTGGCTTATTATTTTAGAACATGTTGCCATACTTAAATTTCAAGATTTCAAACGTTATTGTATTAAAGTTTAGGAGAACCCAGGTGCCCCCCATGAATTTAGAGAAGGATAACATTGTTTTACTCCTCCATATGAACAAGATTATAAATCAGGGCCGTATTTAAGGGGAGGGTCGAGTTCAAACCCCCGAATTTGGTTAACCAATAATTAAAGATGTTTATCGACGAATTTGTTGAAAAATATCGCTAAACAATATGGAAGTCAAAACCCTAAAATCGAAAATTTTGAAAAAGGTGTCAAATTTCTTGACTTTCAACCCCTCCCAAATGAAATCCTGGTTACGTCCCTGATTTGAGTACTATATTGAAGCAAGCCTATTGGCCAAAAATTTGAGCTCGCTTCGCTAGCAAACAATTTCACTGCATGTCATGCAACGATTACTTATTACACCAACAATTGCATGGGGTCAAAACCCAAGTTCCACCCCTCTTCCCTTCTCAGCTGTCGAATTACGAGAGGGCTCGGGGCGCCTATTTTGGCTCGCTTCAATCGCGACATAATGCTACACTGTAGGTTAGAACTATTGTAGGAGCCGTTGGTATAAGCAGTCACCACTCATGAATTAGATATGGCAAACATTCGAGACAACATTAAGGCTTTATTTCTCTCCGTGAAGACAAATATTGCACGAAGCATTTTTAAGCAAATTTTTGCTCGCTTCGCTCGCCAAACAATTTCATGCATATCGTGAACCGATTAATAACAGCCCCAAGAATTTAGTAGTCAAGTGCAATGCTGTACCACTCCCTCCTTATACGATTTAATATGTTTGTATAACCAATTAACTGGGGAAAATACTGAATTCACCAGCCGAGTTATTTTCATGCGAATCGTTCATAAAGCGATGAGCAATTCCAGCATTTTGATAAGGGGTAGGTAAAAATTGCTTTGCTCCTCGTGAATTGGAGTTTAAGCGCAAAATGTTGAAGGAAATTTTATCGTTGAACAATCGATTAACAATTATGTGCCATGACTTGAATTATATGAGTAAATATCATGTTTGGGACGATGAATTTATACATGCCCCTTGGAAAAGCAATCTTGCGAGAAATGTTAACTTAAATTTTGGAGGGCTCGCATCGCTCGCAATAAATTTCCCCTGTCAGTGGTGTACTAGTAGAAAGCTCTGAACAGTTACTGGATTGATAATGATCAATGGAAGTGTGCCAGGCCTCAGGGTAGTTTTAAATTGTGCCGCAGTCCTTTCGAACCTTCTAGGTATCGCGACACTAATCTCGCGACACTTAAACACCGCGAGTCCCACCTTTCGCGCGAGTCTAAGACATAATCCCTGTGGACATTACCCCCTGGGATTTACCCCCTAGGACATAACCCGGACATTACTCCCCCCACCCACCCTGGACATTACAACTTGGTTATAACCTGTCGGATATTGCCTCTTGACAGTACTAAAATGTATTGCACGTTCGAAAATAATACTAATTAATGAAAAGAGGAGTAGTCTCAAGTTTGACTATTGTCAATATAGGATAGATAAGATAGACAAATATAATATAGTTAGTATAAAAAACTATTTGAGCTGGAACTAGTTTGAATTGCCAAATGAAAAATGTATCTGCTGTTGAAGAGAGCCAACTAACACATCATGGTTTACTTATTTTTTTGCCTTTAATTTTTGCCTTTAATTTGCACTGTCCTCTAATGCTTTCTATTATTAATTTATACATATCACGTGGTCAATGTAAGACCACATCAGCACTACAGCCATTTGTACACTACTCTCTGATGTTTTCGACTAAATATGACTACTTGTTTCGATATAGAATGGTTACTAGCACTGTTTCAATCCTATTACCATTTGTACGTTGTTATGACCAATGAGTGAAAGTTCAAAGGTCGTTTCAATGAGTCGCTTTAAATTGTTAGCTACAGAGTTGTTACATTTTAAACGAATATAACCCTTGTTTTATAATAAACTGTCATGAATCCAAACTAAATGCTTTTTAATGTCGTGCCCTTGTTTAATACATAACGTTGTCTTTCGGTGGCTGACGACCACATCCTTATCACAACTTATCAGAATTTTTTTCCAAAAAATAAATGGTCAACCAAAATAAACAGTCTATCTGTTTTTTATCACAATTGGTGTTGTGCCGGTGTACATCGGCGGGATCATCAGATCATCTGTCTCCGGATTAAGTGTCGGCGGGATTAAGTGTCCAGGTTGAAACGTCGTGAGATTAAGTGTCGCGGGATTAAATGTCATAGATCCATACTTTCTTCGCACAATATTGTATATTCAGGTACACGGAAACACTCGTTACTGTCAGAACGTTTGGGGACGTAGATTTCGAAACTTTATTGAAATATGCGCACTCCTTCCTCCTGAAATCTTTAGAATATCGGATTTAAGTAATAAACGGTTAACATTATGATGCATTAGTGTAGTATATTTTAGTGTAGCTTTTGTATATTTTGGGCCACTTCGACTACAATTTTCTTATTGATAAGCGCTCAATTTGCTTCCCAGTCTCGTAATTTTTCTTCAGCCTCAATTTTTCGCCACGGCCCCCGAAGCCCCCTCCCCCGGAATCTTCTTCAGGGCCATCCCAAAAAATTGTGGGCTCGCTGGCTCTCGCCATATATTTGGGCCATCGAAAAGATTTGTATAATTCGACCACTGATTTCACTAATTCCACCAATTGTGAGATACCATATTTAACCTACCTATGAAGGAATATAATCAGTAGTATTGTTTTTCATTGTAAGCATTGTATCTTGAGAAATGCATGAAGATATTTTATGGGACACTTTGGCTATTTAAAGGGATAAAATTCAATAGTCTGTTTTAACTCTTGAATTTTAAACCTTTAAAGAGCCAAAGTGTCTCATAAAATATCTTCATGCATTTCTCACGATAGCCTGTTTTAACTCTTATGTACGTCTCGAAATGACAATTTGCCCGTCCAAAGCGCAGTCTTCAGCCAAGTCTGGCTCGGAGCTTTGTCGCTTTAGGGACTTTGAGAATCAATATAAAGACCAAAGTCATAATTTCAGATTACTTTATTTTGAACGAAAGCAAGCTGCGCATTAACGATCAGACGTTCTGTGGGGGCAGACATCTTTCAGACATCTTTCCGAGTAATCACAGAATTGCCTAGATGGTAATTTTACAGTCAGAGAAAGATATATTATTAAGTTTAACCGCAGTCAATTATGTACCGGTACATGCTTTATGACAAATAAATCTTAATCAAAACAGAGAATCATATTCATCTATATCGTTCTGAAGGGCAAGTGCGGCACTAGACAAGGGGTGAATCTCCCCGTGCCCCAGCTTAAAGTACTGTACATCACTGTATGAGTGACGACATTAAAACACTTGGGGATACAAATATTTGAATGAAGCTGTGTTCCTCGAATTTTGAAGAATCGTCACTATGCTCTTGCTTTGTTTGCAATGACTCCTATCCTACATGCTGATGACTGATTTAGGCCGTAACAAGCTTTTATCGTTAAAATGAATTTTAAATAACTGCACTAGTATTGGTGAGCAAATTTAAAAAATTTGGTTTGCATATTAATGTTTAAGCCACTTCGTGAAATTGTTATCTGCCAATTTTTAGATATTTTCCGACATGGAATGGTGTTTTCCAATGCCACCGGTGTTGACGTCTTCGACCGTGAGAATGTCCTTCTGTCTCCGCTACTCACGACTAACAAATCTGTGCTGGTCGAACTCTCTGTCTTCTTTTACGATTCCAAGTCAGATGTCAAAGTTTACGTGGCGTCTTCTCTAGGTCACCCGGAATCTTTGATCTATTCCTTTGCGACAGGAAGCCAGCATCGTGCTCCTGGATTTATGATGACGACTGTGTGTGTGCCACAAGGCAGTTACACCTTGGCGCTCGTGGCTTCAACAGACAATACTCTCGTAGTCACGTCCGTCAATGTCACCACAGAGGAATGCACTATGCAAACTAATGGTATAGATAACTTTCTGACGTGTCTTGAATACCATCATATGAATATTAGGCTACAGAAGACTCACCATGTTCTACCATGGCGAGCAGCCAAAGTGTTGGTATTGAAAAGCAGCGGAAGAGCTATGCTGTTAACCAGGAAGATTATTTGGTTGTAATAATTTGATTCTATCAAATTCAAAATGCTATATTGCATAATGCTCTGCTTAGTTTAATCATCGCTATCGTGATTTGTCAACAATTCACTTTGAATAAAGAAAGGAAACGATTTGGTAATGTCCTGTCCACTTTACTAAATAATTCTTATTATTGACAATTACAGCGTGACGATAAATGACGATAGTTGTGATGATGATGATGATGGTGATCATTTTGTCTGGTTGACAAATCGTTCCATGGTTGAATCATTCAGGGTTCTGTTTTTGCAGCATTTACGAAATACGGAAGAAATATTTGTTTGGATCGTGTAGTCAGCTATGTGCCTCATTTGCGCTGGCAGTATACGAAAGATATTGCACAGGAATTTCTCGGTGAAGGTTTGTCTCCAATAATCCGTACAATCACTTGTGTGGAAAGCAATCATGGGCAAATCTCAAATCGAATCCCAACCATAAATCTCAAATCTTTTCCTACAACGATTTAGATCTATAGGGTCAAATCAAATCCCAAATCTCATGGATGTCAAATCAAATATCGAATCTTTTCCTTCAAATCAGATCAAATCTCAAATCCCACGACAACATTTTTTACGCGTCTGAAAAATCATTTATGTTATGCATTTATGTTATTAATCGTTTTAGGAATAATGAAATATCAATTGTAATGTGTAATATTTGTGAATGATTATGTATTTACAGTTCAATTAGCCTTAAGCCTGTTGTTGGTATTCTACAATTAACTGAAAAACCTTTTCATTAGAATTTGAGCTAAAAATGCTAGAATACATCCAAAATACATCTAAGTTATAATAGAATTATCGGAATTCACCACAGAAATAAATCCGTCTGTGGTATCTATGATTTGGAAAAGCTTGATAGGACATCTCGTTCAAGTCGGACGCCATTCCTATCACTTCCATATTCTAACTGCATATTTTTTACTCTTAACTCATACAGGAACAAGGCCACCCTAGTCTATTATAAGCACTCGTCTTCTATAAGTTATTGATTATATGCAAGCACGTGACATATGTGCTCCGATTCAATGAACCAATGAACTAGCAGTGACCTAGCAATAAACTAGCAATGCTAGCGCCATAGTGAATGATAACAGCTGCGACAACACAACAGCTAGAAACGTTGAAGAGCAACCGAGTTGGTTGCGGTATAGGATTTGTCAGCAAATCCCAAATCGAATTGCGAAAAGTTCAAATCGAATCGAATCACTAACTTTCATATCAAATCGCCGTTGGTTCAAATCAAATTCCGAGCGGGATTTAAATCGCGATTTAAATCGAGTAGCAATCTGATTTTGCCAATGTCTGGTTGAAAACAAAAGTTTTGTCATCGAAACAGTTTGCCGTTGTTATTGTAAACAATAAAATATCCTTTAATTTATTTTCCAATTATTTGGTGATCCTACAGTTAAGGGATCTACTTTAACCGAGAAACAAAATTATTTATGCATAGGCCATATACTGTAATTTTCGAATAAAAACTTCGCAACAGCAATTACCCAATCCAAACCTCCATATTCCAGACGATGATAGGTGATTAGCCTTCAAAGCCTGAATAAGATTCAAAGATTTGGTGTAAATTAGAATTCCATACAATAGTTGTGTGTAATATTTCTATCTTTATTGCTATTTGCGAAACGCATGAACAACAATAATTGAAAGAAATGGCCATGTTTTCTATCCATTTGTAGATTGGGAATTTCAATAATTATTTTGTATATTGTTTTTTGATTACTTATGTCTGATTGTTAAAAGTAAATAGGGCTTGAAAAATTGCTCCATACAGAAAGTGAGTAAAGCTTGAAAGTGAGTAAAGCTTGATAGTGAGTGAAACTTAAAAGTGAGTAAAGCTTGAAAGTGAGTAAAACTTGAAAGTGAGTGAAACTCGAAAGTGAGTAAAGCTTAAAAGAGAGTAAAGGTTGAGCAATAGTTTATGATGCAATATACTATGTCTTGTTTCCCAACTGTTTATCTTTATTTAAGCTGCAGATCTGCTTTGTTATTGTAACTATATTTGTGCTGTATATAGTATATTACTATAGTCTATACCACATTGAGAAATAAGTGTTGATATAACCTCTTCATACTTTGTTGAGCTTTGTAGTTCACGCTTTCGTGCGTCACAACACTCAAGGAGAGTTTACTAAACTATCATCCAGCAGAGACAATAGCATTTATCTCCAGGGATTCGGACAACAGAATATTCTACTCAGTATTGAAATGCAACTTTCAACAAAGCGTTCTGCAGGACAAATAAAGGTCGACGTTGAATTATTAATTACATTTTAAAACGGTATTTATGTTGTCTATTGAGCAATTCACTGACAGAACTTTTTTTATAAGCATCATACAGCTATTAAAATTCATTAATTTAATTCACTATTAGAATTCATATTTTACTGAAAATATTTTGCTTTTGGAGTAGATTCAAAATTCACATTGGTTTGTTTGGTGCATGCTTTGATGAGTTGCTAATACTTGCTAGCTAAGCTGAGCGTTATATAAGCATCGAAATTATTTAGCAGAATTTGTTTATTAGAATTTGTGTATTTAGTACACAATAAGCGTCTATAATTGTTTACTTTGTATGATTTTTTTCTGCCTGAGTCTTACATTTGTTTAGATATTTTGCCTGTTTAGGTTGGCAGCACTGTGCTCCATTTCTCACAGAGAAAGTTGTATTCTATTTGACGAAGATTGTGTAATAAAATAATTGAAAATTTATCGGCTCTGATTCGGCTCTGATCTTTCGAAATCTGTGCGTATCATAACGTGTACGTTACTGCATTGTATTTATATAGACCTTGACTGAACAAATTCGCACGCAACAGCCGCACAGTGATATATCCTGCTACTTTACAAAATACTAGAAAACTAATTCACTGATTGACTGATGTACAGGTGACAACGATAGAAAGTGGAGTGAAGACGTTTCACAACGTCCTTCTGAATATGTCCCGCGATGTCGTCACTGGCCAGCTGTCACAACTAAAGATTTTAAATGTCAACTTCACAACGGACAATAACATGGAAATCGACGTGAGTGGAAGAGCTGCAGAGATGATTGCGAAATTGAGCTACACCAGTACACCGGATGACACTACTGGTTAGAATCATTATTGATAATTATTTGCTCCATACATTTCCTTATCATCACTGGAATTCGTTCAAAGTAGATCTGTCATTGAAGTGAATTGAGAATTCTAGAGCATCTATTCCGAAATTGTGAGGATCTAATGACCAGTCTAGTGGGTTTCAGACTAAAATGATAAACTGAGATATTAATAATTGTGCTTAGTTCTGCATTAGTTGAGCCAACACGTACTGATACATAAAAGTTACTGACTGGCGGATATACTGGCTAAAATTACCAGAGGTTTTGTCTTAAAAAACTATGAATGAGCAATCAATAGTGTTAATGCTATTTTAATTGTAGGTGCTATTTATCAATGCTGATAAATATTTGCTGTACATGATCGTCTCATTGTTGAAATTCAATCTAATTAAATCTGTCATTGAATCGAACTGAGAATTGTAAGCTGTTTTTATGTTGCAGGTTATGCTCTGGAGGTGGTGCCGAATTGGGACACACGTGGTACAGTGTACACGGCAGAATGGGCGTCTCACGTGATGAAACTCGATGAGAATCTTGCTGGGAATAATTTCAAGATCTGTGTTTTTCTGAAAGCTTATGTTATGTCGAGTCTACGGGTGTTTCTCCTGCGGAACACCAATATCACAGTCAAAGTGGCAGCACGGCGAAAACTGGTATCAACAGTTTTGCATTGAATTTAATTTATAGAAGGCGTTTTAATCTGTTCAGTGAGTCTGGTGTAGGGGCAACGTCTGCGACTCAGGCTACAGGGGTCCCCAGTTCAAAGCCTGGACAGCCCAAAGCTCACGCGGTATTTCGAGCATGTCTGTACCTAGCGCTCTCCACTCGGAGAGTATGCGAATGGTGAATTTCTCAGAAGTGACGGATCAAATTATATGTTTAGCTTTGAATGTATGTGTGCATGTAGCATTTCGTTCACTGCTCCTCTACAAGCCGTGTCAATCGGAGGCTCAGAGCATGAATAAACATTCTGTACGTGAATAAACATCATGTCCATAAATTTTAATCTCCTGCACGTGAAGGCATCTGATCTTCATCTGAATCCACATCACATGCGTGGAGGAGTTAGGTGCGAAGTCTTTAGACAGTTGCCATCACACAATACAGAATACAGAAAATAAGTATCACTATTCTATACAGAAATGGCTGACACTATTTTATGTTTATTGATTTTAAAGGTGATGTCTGTACCACTCTTAAATATTTCTCCTCTTTGATGATGTTGTCTCCATCATCATTCGATGTTTCTCCTCTTTGAAGGTGTTGATCTTAACACTCTTCGATGTTTCTACTCTTTGAAGATGTTCGAATTGAATACGACGAAAGTTGGAAAGGTCTCGTTAGCTGAACAAATAGACACGAGCTTCGAGATCTCTGGTGATATTAGCAAACTGGCAAATCCGTACTACCAGATCGTCGTTCAAGTTTCGCAGAACAGTATCCTCTACGACGTTGTCGTCAAAAACAACGCTTGTCCTAAATCTGGTTAAATATTTCTATACTCATCCTATTAATTCTTGTCTTCCTTCTTCTTCTTATTATTATTAATATTGCTTTGTATATACTGTACCTCGGTAGTATACTAGTTTAGACCCCGAGAGTAATAATATGCTGTTTATTCTTGAGAACATACCGCGTTCTAACAAGTGACGACATATACATAATGTTGCAAATACCAGCAAGAATAGATCTAATTTAATTACTTTATCATTACTAAGTCATTGATAATTGTTTTAGTGTTTAATTTTTTTTGCAAAAATACTTTTTTAAATACGGTTTTATGAAAGTCCATTGCATTTACTACACTACAGTGCCAATACCGATTTTATATGTCTAAGGTTTAAATCAGATTTAATTAATTTGTTATACATGTAATTTGACTAAACATTTAAGATCGACATTACAAAATAAATTCTTTATTTTTAGCGTTTTATCGCACAAATTGTTATAGCTAGGCACGGTTTTATAAGAAAAACGAATATCTTCTTATGACACAAGATCAACAGAGAACGTAATTACTTATCTTCTTTGGATAGCTGCATTTAGAACCTTTTCAAGGTGGAGCTACAACTTTTAAAAAGTGGAAAGGAAATAAACAATTTCACTTCCTTCTTGGGAAGGAAATTGTTAAACTGTTGCTTTAGCTTACGTATTATTGTTGATTTTGCAGTTGCAGGAGCTCTGTCGCATCACACGTGCAATTTTGCATACTTCAACAAATGCGGTTATAAAGATGTGTCGACAGGAATTACCAAATGGACTGTTGTAGCAGAGACAATAAACATTCCAGGTATTTACAACATTTCAGTGCTCTGTAATGTGTATGTGAATAATGTTTAATTTGAATTATCTACTTTAAACAATTTAATTTAAAAAGTAATTGATTAATAACGGGAGTCATTCGACGTGTATGATAAATAAGATGCGAACGGAAATGATGTGCAGCAATATATAATAATTATATGAGTAGAAATAAATCTGAAAGTCCTAAATAATTACTATAATGCTATAGTGATTTTATTTTGAGCTAATCTTCATTATGATCATTGACGTTCCACTATCTAAATATCAGCGTTCCTTCGGCTCAATTAGCCAATTCCTTGTCTGATCTTCTTCCATTTTTTCTATTCGTTTCTTCCCTCTAAAATTCAGCATATTTCTAAACACTCTTTCACATACATATCTCATTGTGCGCTGAATTGTTTGACTTGAATTGAACACTCTGATTTCATTGGATATCTACAACGAACGATGACTAAACGATGACGATGACGATGACGTAATCCTGTATCCAGGATTTCATTTCGGAATGGCTTTTACACTCCACAAACTTTCAACGGCCTATTTTCAAAATTTGCATTGCGGCAAAGAAAAAAATTCAGAGATATTGTTCAGCACGGCAGCCACGAAGACGTGCATGTATAGGGAAAATTAACCTGGGAGGTTTCAACCTGTACCCCCCCTCTCCACCATCTAAATATGACCCTGGGTGCATGTTTTTTTGTAATGTCATGCATTCCAGTCAATGCAACTGCGACAAGGAAAGAATGCTTATTCAACAAAGACATCGGAGTCAATTACACTGGTACAATGAACACGGCCATCTCTGGCCGAATGTGTCAGAAATGGACCATCCAGGTTCCCCACAAACATTCTTACGATGATGTAAGGGCTTTCCCAGACCACCTTCAATCCGAGACGGCCACTGTTGAAGGCATCAGTAACTACTGCCGTAACCCTTCCTACGACGGAACGTACGATGCTGCGCCATGGTGCTACACCATAGACAGTGACATGGAACGAGAATACTGCGGCGTGCCGAAATGTGAAGGTAAGCTGCAACTTGTTTGCTTGAAACTATTTGCGTAAGTTGTGCAGGAAAGAAAGTACGTTTAAGCAAGTATCATTTAAATATACGTTATAAAGTAGCCTACGTTGTAAAAATGTATTTATTACCCTGAACACGTATGGTTATTTAAAGTATTAATACAGATGATTTTGAGAGGCGAATCTGTTTACCTGGGAAAAATTTTCCCTACTTGTTGTACATCTGATTGTAACAATTTGTTTGATATATTTAAAATGTTTCTTATGTTTGCACTGTGTTTCACTTCTGTACCATATTTGCTTGTGTGCTATTTGGCTGTTATAATAAATAACAAAAAGGTAAAAACATTTTAATAAGAACTACTTAAATTATGTGAATAATTTGCGGATGCAAATTATGATTCTGGCCGTGTTCTTTGATGTACCGCATTCACCTTGCATATTGCTAACGTATTCATTATTATCTTGTATGATACGCACTTCTCTGTGAAATCACGTCATGTGATATATTTCCTTTGATATCCTGTCCTGTGGTATCCTGTACTCAGTGGCGTATCGAGGGGGGGGGGAGTAGCGGCGCACCAAAAAAATGCGAGCGGGGGTGGGGGGGGGGGGGTAGCGGCGCACCAAAAAAATGCGAGCGGGGGTGGGGGGGGGGGGTAGCGGCGCACCAAAAGACAATTCACGAGAGGAGGTGGCGGCGATTTTGGCGCCCCCCCCCATCCATTGGCTCCCCGGGGCGGCTGCCCGACCCCTGCCCCCTCGCTACGCTACTGCCTGCCCTGTGATATCTTATCCTGTTATATCTTATCCTGTGATATCCTGTCCTGTGATATCCTGTCC
>JAQFYQ010001562.1:0-13089 GCA_034694885.1 Buchholzia appendiculata | reverse complement strand
GACTGACATCTAGACTGACATCTAGACTGACATCTAGACTTACATCTATAGACAGAAATCTAGACTTATGTCTAGACTGAAATCTATTCTGATATCTACACTGACATCTACACTGACATTTATACATACCGGTAATCTAGACTGTAATCTAGATGTCAGTCTGACATCTAAACTGACATCTAGACTGACATTTATACTGTCTTCTAGACTGACACCTAGACTGAGACCTAGACTGACATCTTGACTGACATCTAGACTGACACCTAGACTGACATCTAGACTGACATCTGGACTGATATCTAGACTGACATCTAGACTGATATCTAGATTGATATCTAGACTGACTTCTAGACTGACATCGAGATTGACATCTAGACTGACATAATCTGAACTGTAATCTAGACTGACTTCTAGACTGGCATAGTCTAGACTGTAATCTAGACTGACATCTAGAATGGCATCTAGACTGGTATCTAGACTGACATCTACACTAACAGCTACACTGACATCTAGACTGACATCTGGACTGACAGTTACATTGACATCTAGACTGATATCTAGACTGATATCTAAACTGACAGCTAGACTGTCTTCTAGACTGACATCTAGACTGACACCTAGACTGGCATCTAGACTGACACCTAGACTGGCATCTAGACTGACATCTAGACCGACAGATACACTGACATCTAAACTGACATCTAGACGGACATGTTCTATACTGTAATATAGACTGACATCTAGACTGGCATCTAGATTGACATCTAGACTGATATCTAGACTGGTTTCTAGACTGACATCTAGACTGACAGTCTAGACTGTAATCTAGACTGACATCTAGACTGACATCTATACTGACAGGGTGCGCTGCGGTCATTCTAAGGTCCGCTGCGGTCTGCTGCGGCCATTAGTGCTACCCCCATAATAGTATTTTCTGATAATTGTATAGCTATTGATGCTACACTTGTCTCGGCGTTATTATCATTATTATTATCATTATCCTAATGTTACATTAATTTTGTTAACTTAATACCAATTGTCATATTGCTCCCGCTATTATTTTTGTGTAATTTGTTACCTTATGCATGATATTAACAACATTGTTAAGCGCACGGATGCGGACATAGAGCTTTTGGCCTGCGTTTATCAAAACCACTTTGTTAAGTTAAGATAATTGTTCAAGCCAGTTTATTATTATAAGCCAGTATAGGCCTACTATACTGGCTTATAATATATTATTACTTATTTTATTTATTATTATTATTATTATTATTAAATTATTATTATTATTATTACAGTCTCTAGTACTTACCCTTCACTTACTGTAATGTAGGATATTGAAGTTAATGTCAAAAATAATTTGAGCTCTGCAATAAATTGTATTTAAATATCATTGTGTTCTTTAGGTTCAGCGGATGTCGTTTTCCACAAGTCTACAGTGTAGAACTTGTTATATATTTCACTTGTGAGTAATTGAAAGCTCTCGAGTCCGTGCAAGTCATGGCTGCCGGTGCAACTAGGGAATGTGTGGCTTCTCTAATGAACAAGTTTGCTGCTGTTGCGTAAGTTCAGTTATCTTAATGATCATCATCATCATCTTTATTCACCAAACGGTAGTACAAATAATACACAGAGAATGCAAATCAATAAAATAAGTACGGAAGGACCTTTGGCCGCCCACCCGTGCTCATCTGGCCTAGTCGGTCGGTGGTTAAGTCGTGCGTAGTAATACGTAAGACAAATAACCATCGCCAGCACCTGTCTTTGGGCAGAGCACTATCATCATCAAAATAAGAAAATGAAGAAAATATATAGAAATAAAGTAAATAGAAGAATCATTAGCAAATATCGAAGCAACATACAACAGTAATGAGCAAAACGAAAGTCACAAATTGCACGAAACAAGTGTACGAAAAAATGTAGCTAATTGTTGCTGCAAAAGTGCAGTGTACAGCCGATTTTTGTTTGTGAATCACTTTATGTTCCAAGTTTATGATTAGTGTGATGATTAATGTGATGATTAGTGTGATGATTAGTGTGATTATGGGGATTAAATGCTTATAAATTCTTGAGTTGTAGATATCTTTTCACTTTTGTTTTGTGGTAGTTTTAGCGTTTACTATCAATCAGTGGTATCAATAAATGGTATCAAAAGTTGATGTCTATTAGAATTCGTTATACTGTTGGATATAAATACAGATACGAACATATTTCAAGTTTGTGATTTCATTCTAAGATGTTATTGATATGATATGTGAGGCTTGGACAGTTACTGTACTGCTCATACTGATTATAATCATCCTAATCATAGTCATCGTCATCAGTGCCATTTGATGTAAGTTTTTCCTCATCAATAAGGGTTAAACGGTTCCAACTCTATTCTGTTCTGTGAAGCTCAGTTAAGTGCATCCTTCGCACTTAATCCCATTCACAATTCTTATTCTGTGCACTTCTTTCAAGTCTTTCTACTTGCGCGGCTAATCGTTTTGAACATGTAAGTTGTTGAACATGAAATCAGTTGATCTGAATTTATCATGAGCTAATTAATTGAAGCTTCAAGACTGTAACTGAAAAGTTAATGGTCCAGATCGTGCAATGTACTCCTAGTGTGCATAGTGTACAGAGTAATTAGTGATTTATTCTGTTATCAGATGCAGATGTCCAGCTCACTCTCATGTCTACTCCCAGTATGCAACTCCAGGTAAGATGTCTGTCTCAGTCCAGGTAAGATGTCTGTCACTCCAGGTAAGATGTCTGTGTCACTCCAGGTAAGATGTCTGTGCCTCTCCAGGTAATAAGTGTAGTCTCAAGCAAACTGGAATTACTTGTTGCTATATTTATATTATTCCTGCATTTTTTTTTAAATATTTATATCAATCTGACTTTGAAGCGGAACAATCGTAGGTCTTTATATAATGCAGATAACTTTTGCCTAAGACTTCCACTCTTCCAATCTCAGGCTATCCTTGGCCGTTTTCATCGAGTGACCTCTGGTACATGTTTGAGATAAAGTGAAAAACTCCTTCTTCCTAACTCCCTCGAAGTCATTTAAAATCCTATATGCCTCAACTAGATGTGCTCTATCCCTTCTAACCTTCAGACTTGTTAACCCTACTTCTTCCAAGCTGGTATCATGACTCATACCTTTACACTCCTCAATCATTCTCATCGCTCTCTTCTGAACCTTCTCTAATATGTCTACATATTTCTTTAAGCTTGGTTTCCATGCCTGTACACAGTAATCTAAGTGAGGTTTAACCATAAAGTTTAACCATCAGTCTCTTTCTTCTACCTTTAAATGTTCTGCCAATCATTCCTAAAACATGATTATGCCTAATGATTATGCCTTAAAGCCTAATATATCCTTTCTGATGCAAAACTTCGATTGTCATTTCTTACATTCTAATACGATAGCGACTATGTCATTCCTTCCTTGTCACAGTCAGTGGAGGTGGTGTTTGATAGTATTGCATGGCTGAAATGATGTGTAATGTGTAGAGAGCACAGAGATAATTATCTATAATTGGTCCGGTTGTGTTTTGTGATAGAATCAAGACTGCTGGAAAGTAAGCGCCCTGCGGCAAGTCAGCGACCGTCGGCCAGCGAGCGAATTCTTGTTCGAAGACGATCGACTACTGCCAAGTCAGACCTCACCAAGGAATATGCCTTTGAGGTTTAACATTGATTGTAGTGTTTATATTTGATTTGAACATGAGAGTGATTGTAAGATTTTGTTGTTATATTCAAAACGGTTTTATTATGATGCAAGCTTTTGTAAACGTAATTTATATAACCATTTTTGTGCTGTTCGCTTACAAATAAGTATAGTACTATTTGAGATGTCACTTACCGTAGAAAACTCTGTATAAATGTTTAGGAGCGAATTAATTTAATGTTATAGTTTCTAGATTTGAATCCAAGATCATTATTTATAAATAGTTTCTTTTAGTTTTTAAATGAGGCAAACGTGCAGAGTGATTTAGATTTTGAAGATTTAGTACAGATGTTTGACTGTTAGGGTGAGCATTGTGTTTGTTGTGTTATAGATGGCAGGATCCAGTATACGGTACGGCGAAGGTGTTACACAAGAAGTTGGAGCAGTTAGTTGCTTGGGCTTTTTATATTTTTATTATATTTAGTTATAGGCTTATGTTGAAGCTCAAATTGAGGCTTAAACGTTGTGAACAAAAATGATTGAATGTAATAGATATTGTAGAGTTGCGTATAGAAGCAACATATAGAGACATCTGTTACTTCTTCACTTTCATTTTCTTTGATATCAGTTCTTCTCACACTGTTCTTTGAGATTAATTCTGAGCTCCATTAGGATTGTGAAGTTCAGCACTTCACAATCCTAATGGGAGATTGGTAGAAAGATTGAAGTGGTCGAGACGCAGGTCACTTCTTGGCATTCAAATAGATGACCTGTCTCTTTTTTTATGTTTGCAACAGTTAGGATAGGTAGGGGGAAGAAAGTGAGAGTGATGTAGCATTCTATGTTGTTGACTCTATGACTCGAGTAATTAGTAAGAGACTGGGAGACATCACCCATGGCTGCAATAAATAAAATATCATATCATGATGAATATCATGATACTCATATGATATAAAATATCATGATGAATAGCAGAAGAGTGGAATGAATCAGATATTCGTATGTTGTTAGATGTGTCATGCATAGTTTAAACTTGTGTGAGTTTCACAGATAGAATGTTGTCACGGTGGTTGTGTGATACTATTGTCCTACGTAGGATTTTTCATGTGCAGGATTTTTCCAACCTTGGAACGAGGCGCCTGCTGGTTGTCGGTGACAAGCAGGTCTTGGGTCTGGCAAGCATCAAGATGGCCTTTGATTCTCTGCAGAAGCACGGCATCAAGTACGAGGTCTTTGATAACATCAGGATTGAGCCGAGCGATCACAGGTAGATTCCGCCATTGAATTTGAAAGATATTTCACATTTCTTTGTGATATTATAACATTGCATGCTCAATAGTTCAGTGATATCGAATTCCTGGACAGCTGAAGGAAGATTTGATTGATGACTACTGGTCAATGTTGAGTGTTGCTTGAAAAGTGCATAATCTGCCTGTATGTGTGGTCTAACCGTTTGCTATCTATTCATACCGCGTCTAGCCATGCAGGCTCGTGCTGTGTGTGATGATCTAACTTATAATGTGATACAAATAGAGTAACATAAAGAATGAATAACATGGCTGTGTTAATTATTATTTGTAATGGATTTTTTAAAAATTTAAAATTAATTTTATTTCATATTTATTTTGTATTTGAAAGTTTAGAAAATTATCTTAATGTGAAGCAACGAATTAGGTGCTGCGGTAAATTAGGATGATAATTTGAAAACTTTTACTTTGATGCTGCATTGTGTAGTTCGATGTGGTTTACGACAAGTGTGTAACAGTAAAGGGAACACGTCCGTTTATCTCCGTCAGTCTTTTTGTGCAAATTCTTAATTGGGTGCAGTTGGTGTTGAATACATGTTCAGTCTGTTTAGTAAAACATTAAATTTACAATTTATGCACTGCTGCTCGCATGTCTTTCACTTTCTGGGAGTTATCTGAAGGAATAAGAGAAGTAAGATTTTATGTTGCTGTCACAAAAATAATTATCCTTGCACTTGTCGTCTCTTCAGCTTCAAGGCGGCGATAGAGTTTGCGAAGCGAGGCAACTTTGACGCGTACCTTGCGATAGGTGGAGGCTCGGCGATGGACACGTGCAAGGTTGCAAATGTCTACGCATCGAAACCGGACGCGCAGTTCTTGGATTACGTCAATGCGCCTGTGGGACGTGGCCTGCCCATAACGCACAAACTTAAACCAATGATTGCAAGTTAGTTTATTAATCTATTCTCTATGCAAGAAATCAGGTTATTTAAAAAATATAACAATATGTTTATTTCTGTGGACCAACATTATGACTGAGGCATAAATATGTTCTATTTATAGTGCATCTTATAATTTACACTAATGCTCATATTTAAGATCCTCTATATTATTCTTGATTCTCAAATTGGTAATATCAGGAATCTCATAATGTCGTAATGTGTTTGTTTTACGAAGTCTTGAACTTGTGGTTTTTGGATCAACATTTCTTCATTCTTTTTGTTTATCCATAAATGTGGTCTTGAGCAGTGCTTTATATTGTCTTTATGAGTATGATTTATTTGTCAATGTGTGGGGCTGTTTAGCTATATGCGTCTGCTTGTCTTTAGTCCCTACTACGTCCGGCACTGGGAGTGAGACAACTGGCATTGCTATCTTCGAATTGGAAGGAAAGCGATTTAAGACCGGTTAGTTGTTCTTCTGCTTTATTGATCGCCATCATTAGTGCTATGCCTACTGGCAGGTCGTTGGCTTCCATTTTATCCACCTGTCTCTTTCTTGTGCTCTTTTTGCATTATATGAGGCATTTCCTACTAAACTTCTACAGTCTCTTATTAAATATTCTATATTATAATATTTGACAATTGTCGAATTCAGTTTATTGTTCTTATTTGGATGGTATTTGTGTACGGAAAGAACATTTATCCAGCATTCCTGATCGAATTTCAAACTATTATGAGGCTAAGTGATTGTGTTGACTACGGTACTGTCTTGTGCTTGATTTAGAATGTTGATAACAGTAATGATGATGATGATGATAATATAAATGCGTCGTACGTTTTCTTTGACTGTCCATTGTGTTATCTTGATGTTATTATGTGCCTGCCTGCATATCAATCTGTATATTGTAAGCATTATCATAGTCCATGTGAAAATTTATTTATTATTCATATATTATTTATTGTCCAGAATGGCAATTGTCCACAATTAGCGTGAGGGCTAATTAAAGTTAGTTTGGATGTTTCAAAAATATTTCCTTTTATAATTAGAAGAGAATTGTTGACAAGCTAACTAACGGAAGTTAAATTCAGTAGAGCATGTGAACATGACATGTTGGAGTATTGTTGAAGCAAAGTTTTACAGCCGGATGCCCTTCCTGGCACAGCACACTGCTCGCCTTATTGAGCACCTGGTGGAACATGGTATGTCTTTTGTAAAGCCCCCAACACCACTGGGCATATTATTATGGCAGTATTTAATTACAATTTAAATTATATTCTTTAGATTACTTGGTTATATTATTATATGAAATAAATATAGATTGTGTTTTATTTGATTGTGTGCATATTTTTATTTGAAAGTTTTGATTTATGTGTGATGTGTATGAATTGGCTGTTGATTGTGCTATCAAATTCTGTATGTCGTGTGTCGATTGTCTTGTAATTTTTCTATCAAGTTATGTGTTGTGAGTATTGATTGGATGGACATTGTGTAATGCAGATATATATTGTGCATGTCAATTGGCTGGTTAGTGGTTAGTCAAGGTATGTATCATGCAGTTTAATTGGTTGTTGAATGTGTTGTCAAGGTATGTATTATGCATTGTGATTGGTTTGTGAATGTGTTTTCAAGGTATTGCTGGCCGACCAATGAGACCTCTCCTTGGTCTCGTAGATCCTCTGCATACACTGTCAATGCCGGAGAGAGTTGCTGTCAATAGTGGCTTCGATGTCTTCTGGTCTGTACTTAATCGGTTCTTATTTCCTTCCTCATGGTTTTCTTCAGCATATTTCTGACTGAGTCAAATCTTTTGATTCGTTTTGTTTCTGGCATGGAAAAGGAATGGTACTTTGAATATTGTAAATAAATATTTTATGTGTTTCAGAAGAGAAACCTGGTTGAGTAACACTTACATAGCATGCACAGTAGTCATTTAGATATGATGACGAAGATCGACAATTATGTTGATGAAGCAAAGCCCGATCAATCACTTGATGAAATAAACAAAGATGAGGATGACGAAGATTATGATAAACTTGATGATGATGGTAATGTTTTGTGGCAAAAAATTGTGCTAGTGAATTTTGGACTACAGGTTCTTATAACAATTTAATTCTTACGAATATTGTATCTGAATTTGAGAGGAAAGGGACGTGACTGTTAATAATTTGGGATTCTCAGAAAGACATCACACTGCTCAGCATGCTACTATTTTTTATTTTCTGATGCAATTGTCAACGTATAAAATTGCAACATATTTTCTGCACGTATAAATGATTTGTATTGCTCACATAGTCATGCTCTTGAATCCTTTACCGCACTGCCGTACAACGAAAGAACGCCGCGACCAGACAATCCGAACGCAAGACCGACGTACCAGGGCAGCAATCCCATCAGTGACATCTGGTCCAAAGAAGCATTGAGGGTCATCGGCAAGTATTTCATCAGGTATTCCAGTATTTATTTCTGTTTTTTTTATAAGAATAGAGATCTTGAGCATTTCCAGTATTATTATTATTTTTTTTCATAAGAATAGGGATCTCGAGCGAAACCAATAGAATTTGTGAAGTAGGTTTTTTGTTACGGTAAGGTATGAATGATTCTATAATCTAAATGGCAGAACTTGGATAATGTAAGTTTTTTTTACTATTAAACAAGTCGCACAATTGTGCATAATTTGTATATATGGTTGACAATTGACAATATCAAACCTCATTTGTTTGTTTCTTTTTCATTTATTTGTTTTTTTTCTTTTTTCTTTATTTGTTTCTCATTTAGCTTGTTTGGTAGTAATAGTAAAATATGAGTAGATGTATCTGACAAGCCACAGAGCTTTGATTTTTTATTGATTAGATTTTTTTAACTGTACTAATTAAACTATTGCTAGTTTCTAAATAATTGTAGTTGTTATCAGTAATATTAACTAGTGGTGTATTAAGTTTCACACGTAATGAGGAACTTTTACGACAGTGAAGTGTCTATGATACTAATGTTCCTATCATGAACATCACTCATAATATGCGCAGCCTGACGCCAACAATCTCAGGAAGGATGCCCTTCCTCATGCCAACGTTCTTACTGCTCTCATTTTCTACCATCAGTATTAGCAACTGTACCGGTACTTTTGTAGGATTTTAAAATGCATTGGTTGTTGAGAAGGACTTTTGTATGCATTGAGCTGAAAGATGAGAAAGCAGAGCCAAGCAGCACTTTTCAAGCAAGTGCCCTGTAGTTGACTCACACGTATTCTTCTGTTATACAATCTATGAATGAGTGCATATCACATTACAAGTGCATGAACAGCATATATATATATATATATATTGGATAACTATATGGCTGTGTGTTGTGTTATAATGTGGAATTTTTATCGCCCTATGTAGAGATTATTGTAAAAAGCTGTTCTGTGTGCAAGATGAAGCAAATGATTAGTCACTGTTAGCATGTTACCTGTAGGTCTGTTCGCGACCCGGAGGATCGGGAGGCACGGTTCGCTATGCACCTCGCCAGCACTGCGGCTGGCATTGGATTCGGCAATGCAGGTGTTCATCTCTGGTACGTGTTTGGTCCATGTATGTAGATAGTTTCTTGTCCAATGTGATGTTTTTGTTTATAGACTAATATTATATAATTTAATAAACAGAATTGTAAATTAAAAAGTTAGGATATGCCGGACTTGTGTTGAAAGAGTTTAGCAGCAAGGTGCACTTATTGTCGCTAGAAGCTAAAGTGTCTGGTAAAGGAATCAGAGGAAGGCCAAGACTTATGAGGCCGGATGGCCAAAACTCGCGATATGCAAGGAGATAAAAATGACAGCAGAAGACAGGAAAGGATGAAAAGTCACAGTAGTTCCGGCCTTCTTTGAATGTTTTTGAGCGCAAGTGTGAATTTGTTTGTGTAATCATGAGTGTAGACACTTAACTTTTGTCAAGAAGTCTGAATTTGTTTTATTAGATTGGGATAGCAGCACTTGTGTCTCCTAATTATGACATTTCAAGATTTATTTAACTCATTTTTTTATAGATTGTGGGGTACAATATCTGAAAAGTTTAACTAAATATTATAAATGTTCTGATCCAAATACAATCAGACTATGACCAAATATGGCTGTTTGTTTTGTGAGTGAAATACCGAAAAATTCTACCATTATTTAATCGAGTCATTGGTTTGTAGACTCGTACAATATTTTGTCGACAAAGGACTTGCGTTGATTATTGGTTTAAATTAGATGTTGAAAATGTCTCTTTGTTCAGCCACGGCATGTCATACGCTATATCTGGAAACGTAAAGACGTACAGTTGTCGTGACTACAACACGGATCATCCAATCATTGTAGGCACATTTCTCATTTCCTTTGTCTGTTATTGTGGGGCCCTAATGTTTTTTGTTGTAACCGCAGTTAATATATGGCGTCATCTGATTTATAATGAAATGTTTATCTGTTTATGAGTTCTAAAAGTCTCTTAAATTGTGTTGGATAAGATCGTCATCGTCATCATTAGTGCTCTGCCGGAATGCAGGTCCCTGGTATGCATTTCATCCACAACTCCACAACCAACTCCTCCACATGCATCATAGTGTGTATAATCGGCAGTCTTCTACTAGATGCGGGAAATTATTGCATTTTTAGAGTTTTCACATTCTCCTCTCTGGACGCGTGGAATGAATAATCTTGAATATGTGATAATATATAAGTATGCACGATGATTTCAATTTCTTTAGATCTGATTCATCATCGTCATCATCATCATCATTTGTTTATAGTCTGCTATTTGCTTTTGTAAGATGTCTGGAGAGCACAGGTATGGACTTTTGCTTATGTCCCTGAGGGCTCATTATGGCTGGATTTTTAGGACCGCATGTCATTGCTAACGCAAACTTGTGCCTGGAATGAAGTGATTTCTCTTCCTCTGAGAAAGTTATTCTGCTGTTTCATTCGATAGTGGTGGCAAGCATAAACTAACATCACCATCAAGAAAGACAAAGAACAGATGGTAGTAGTGTAACTCTCGTACTACAGCTCTGATCAGACTACTATCCCTTCATCGCCTCTTATGACATGCACTTTACCGGGCGGTGCAGTGAAAGTATTCTCAATTTTTACCTCCATCACAGAAGATTGAGATGATTATTGTATTAAAGTCTCGTTTGTGTATACTGTGTAGCCTCACGGACTGAGTGTGGTGTTAAGTGCTCCAGCTGTCTTTAGCTTCACTTACCCGATGTGTCCAGACAGACATCTCGAAGCAGCTAAACTCCTCGGTACGTGCTTTGCTTTGCTCTTTCTCTCTGCTGATCTCCTCTTGAATTTTGTTATGTTATTTTTAAGTATTATTTTGTAAAGTAGTCGTGATATCACAGCAGTGAAATTTTCACTGTAATATTGTCACTAAATAAATTCAGAACTGCATTATCTACTAAATATTTATGATATCATAATTTAATTTTCTTTAATCTCTTCCACTAGTAGACAATCAGACTCACTTTTAAAGCATCCTTCGCACTAATGATTCATCATCTCCTTACATACAGGGATTGTCTTTCATTATGAGCAAGAGTAGACGTTTCCAGAAATATTTTTTGTGCAAAAAGCGCAGTAATCTGAACAATGTGTCTGCTCTGTTCTCAATCGTAATCTCTTGAAATCTGAGCTTACCAATCAAGCCTTGTATTTGTGCCTCTACCTCTTTGCCATCACCACAATACATCTTTGCCTCACCTGCCATATGTAATTATGACCAGATAGCTCATTGGTAGCGTGCTCGACTCGTAACCCAGAGGTTGCGGGTTCGAATCCATTCACATCCCATTGCCTGTACGGGAAGGACCATTGGCCGCCCACTCGTGCTCATCTGGCCTAGTAGGTCGGTGGTTAAGTCTTGCGTAGTAATACGTAAGACAAATAACCATCGCCAGGACCTGTCTTCGGACAGAGCACTATCATCATCACAGCCGTACTACATTTGATACCGTCATGTCCCTGCTTCAGACAGCATTGTCTTTGGTACATACATTCTATAACCTATTCTTATTAGTGAAAATAAAACATTTATATTTATAGGCCTGTAATACTAACTGTAATGTGTAAATTAATACTGCATGCATATCATGTTGTGTTTTTTTATTTATAGGAACATGCCACTACTGAAGATTGCATAGCTTTGGCTAACGGCATTTCGTCACTCGTCCTTGTGATCGCAGGAAATCCCTATACTTCCGACGACCTACGAATACTAGTAGTCTGTGAAGGACAGGTGGTTCTAGAACAGGGAGAAATATGCCAAGCATTTGAGCTAATGTTTGGACTGTACTACATCCTCAACATCCAGTATCCTAAAGGATGCGAAACTGCTTATCAGTTCTTCCAGAAATTTGTACTTGACATTAAGGATTCGCATAAAGTCCCAGCAAAGCTGGTATCTTTTGTTGGAAAGCTGTGACAGTATGTGTGTCAGCGTTACATGTGTTGATACATTTGTTAAAAGGATTAACAGTCCTCAGATCTGGTAACATTTTGAATTGTGCCAGTTTAGTGCTACACTTTATTGCATTGCTAGGATGGAGGTGGCTGGATAGTTCACCATGGTTAAATTTATGTTAAGAGTTGTATGAACACTAATCGGTAAATTTGTGCTGCAAGTTGTATGAATGCTAATTGAACTTTTTAACCTGTGTCTGATGGTAGATATTCTGTGAGACTAGGCAACTAATTCGGTTCATGCTGCATAGGTTTTTGGGTTTATCATTTTCCTCTTCGTCTGTGTGTGATTGTCTCTTCTGCTATGTGTGATTGTCTCTCCTGCTATGCGTGATTGTCTCTCCTGCTGTGTGTGATTGTCTCTTCTGCTGTGTGTGATTGTCTTTCCTGCTGTGTGTGATTGTGTGTGACTGCTGTGTGTGACTGCTGTGTGTAACTGCTGTGTGTAACTGCTGTGTGTAACTGCTGTGCGTAACTGCTGTGTGTGACTGCTGTGTGAGACTGCTGTGTGTGACTGCTGTGTGTGACTGCTGTGTGTAACTGCTGTGCATAACTGCTGTGTGTGACTGCTGTGTGAGACTGCTGTGTGTGACTGCTGTGTGTAACTGCTGTGTGTAACTGCTGTGTGTGATTGTGTGTGTGACTGCTGTGCGTAACTGCTGTGTGTGACTGCTGTGTGTGATTGTGTGTAACTGCAGTGCTCACAGTGGTCCTGTATTTCCTGTAAATTCCTGTATTTTTTTTGGGATCCTGTAAAATCCTGTATTTTT
>JAQFYQ010001561.1:0-13090 GCA_034694885.1 Buchholzia appendiculata | reverse complement strand
CTCTGCAATTACTCTATTACCTTTATGTACAACTGCGACTCTCTGCAATTACTCTATTACCTTTATGTTCGACTGCGGCTCTCTGCAATTACTCTATTACCTTTATGTACAACTGCGACTCTCTGCAATTACTCTATTACCTTTATGTACAACTGCGACTCTCTGCAATTACTCTATTACCTTTATGTTCGACTGCGGCTCTCTGCAATTACTCTATTACCTTTATGTACAACTGCGACTCTCTGCAATTACTCTATTACCTTTATGTACAACTGCGACTCTCTGCAATTACTCTATTACCTTTATGTTCGACTGCGACTCTCAGCATTTACTCTATTACCTTTAGGTACAGAGTTATCGAGCGTAGCTGCTTGGCGTTAGCGGCACATTTTTGGCCCGCGACTTGTTGGGGTTAGCTTCTCATTGTTTCTTGCAAGTTTTCCGTTGCCGGTGCTATGCGATAAGTTGCTGGGGTTAGCTTCTCATTGTTTCTTGCAAGGTTTCCGTTGCTGGTGCTATGCGATAAGTTGCTGGGGTCATTCAGGAAGGGAAGCTGAACGTATATGCCTCCTTCCCTCAGGCTGACTATTTGAAAGTAGTGGACAACAAGAGAGAAGTGCCACTGATGGATGCACATTCTTGATTCACTCGCAACTGACGCTTGCCACACAACTTAGTTATTGAGCTTTAAAGAGAACAAGCATCTTGTAAGACAGTGATTACTTATTTCGGTCTCGATGAGAGTCTTCAGACTATAGAGAGAGACATCTTGAGCGAGAGGGGGGGATGAAATCATCCTTAGAGTACTTGGGGCAATCCAAAGTATGTGTTTATCAGGAAGCTTGACAGATTTCAAAATGAGGTACTGATGTAAGTTATCGTGCTTAAGAATTATGATCTATTGTCGCGACGTCCGAGCAATTTGGTCTTGGTGATAAGTTTAACCAATAATGTTATTCTAGTATTTAAATTCGCTTATTTACAATATCACATACAACCGATATGCTGTTATAGTAACATGACAGCAAATTTATTTCAATTTAAGCAAATTGGAGAACATTGTTCCCATAGCCCAAGCTTTCGCGCAGGAATGCTAAGCATTGAATTTCACAGTATCAACATTTTTGCATGGCTTGAGAATGGCCAAATAATTGGACCTGGATCCAGATTGATTCATTGAATGGTAGAAAATGTGGCTATTTTATCATTTATTAATGTATTCAGGCAAATAAAGTATTGCCTAATGAATACTGATCAATTTTGGATTGAATGTCGTAGTGTTACTTGGACATCTCCAGCCTGTCATCAAACGTGACGCTTAATAGAAACTCTGGGCTTCAAGAGCAAAATTAACATCCTCAACTGCTAGATGGTTTTACAGACTACCTCAAAAAGTGATAAAAGAACAAAAACCTACACACCGGAAGTTGCAACGCAAGTAATGTAAACAATAACAATAAATGTTTTAGTTTATAAATAAACAAATTAAATTAAAAAATCAAAATTATCGTGACGTCCGGCAGAAGGTAAAGAAGTTGCTATTTAATGCTATGATATATGATTTACAATATTTTATTATTTTTATTTGTTTTACATTGTGAACAATTTGGTATCGGTAATTTGTACGAGTTGCTAAATCTGGGGTGACAATGAAAGTGCCTCCACCTAACTGACTAAATCGACCATTAATCCGTCATTCACTGAACTACCTTAAGCAGGCTTTTAGCCTTGGTAAACCATAATTTAAACCTAATTCGAAACTATAACCATACCCTCTCCATGGTAAAACGAACCTAATTAGTTGGAAGAGAACGTTTTAACCTTGATAAGTTTCTCTCGCAACCAGCGTATCATTAACTTCATGTAATTGGTTGATCAGTCTTGTCATCTAATTTCATCAAAATTCTTCTGTATGAATGATCTCAAGCTGATTTATTTGACCTTTAAGGCCATAAACACTAAAGTCAAAAACTCTTAAGCTTGAAGCCCTCTAAGCAACTCACCAAGACTTTCTTCACGAGGAACGCTAATGTACTCTCTTTTTGTATGTTTGCAGTGGTTTAAATTCACTATAGCCTATAGGTTGTGTCCAGTCGATTTCGGATTTAAATGTTATTGTTTGTTTTTGCAGTACAAGCAACTGAAGACATCAGATTTTCTGTAGAAAGAAAGGAAAATGTCTGCAAACCTCAAATCTATGTACGAGTTCTGGAAGAAATTTGATCTTCCTGAATTACAGGTTTGTATCTTGTTGATTTGCTAAAAATGTAACGAATTGGTGTACTGCATAGCGTTCGCACTATCAAATTATGATGAAGATGAGCCGACTTGATTGTGATTCGACAATGTAATTGAGTCCTTACTCGTCAAACTACCTAAGAAGTAAGTTGACGGTTTTTAAACGTGTAATAGAGAAAATAATTATGTGCAGGAGGAAGAGGTTAGGTCGGAGGATGAGAATTATGATGATTTGTAATGAGTTGATTGCATATGGGCTGGAGTGCTGAATTAATGATAGAAAAGTTGCCTACAGTTTTTTTGCTGGATTTATTCCGTAGCTCAGTTACTATCAAGTGCACCTGGTATCAATTAGTCTGTTTCGTTTACATGTGAAGATTAGTCCAATTGCTAGCATTTGCTAGCTAGTTAGTGTTAATTCTGCTTTTATTTAAAATCAAAACTTTCTGCACAGCCCTTGCAAATCCTGAACAGCGCCTTGGGACTTTATCTAAAGTATATCTTGACTGGTATCTAAGCGTTATGGTGTTGTTGTATGGGCCTGGTTGTGCAGTTACGTTTGGTCACTGTTTTACAACTGGATAGAACCAATGGAGCCTCGCTTGGAGTGTTGGTCATGCCAATGCAACTCCGATAAAAATAAACGTTGGATACGATTGCACTTCTTCGCCTTCAATGGATTAGCGTTTAGGATGATTAATATAATTTGGAAACTGTTTTAAATTAAAACAATATTAGTCCAATGAATACTAAGCCTTATTTTGCTAATTGTTTGTACAGAAAGAGTTGGACAGTCTTGCGACTGAGTTGGCGTCGAGGCAAGACGAGAGCGAAGTGTCTCGACGTAATCTCGTCGAACTGAGTCGCGAGTTCAAGAAGACAACACCGGAGGTATAATTGAGCACTGTATTTATTATATAATATGTCATAGAACTTTATCATTTATCATCCAGGTTTACATTGTGCACTTTAAGTGAGGAGTTGGACGTTGCAAAAATGATTCCCTTTGTAATTAGGATGAGATTGTTGACGAGCATGTTCTTGCTTTATTTCATAATTGTATGTATTGTATACGGTAGTTTATAATTCATGCTTGGATTAAGCATTATCAAAGTTTCATCCCCATGGTTAAATTGATGCCTTTTTTCTTGAGCCTAGTGGTTGTAGTACAATATTCGAATATTGATTGTATATAAAATGGTCTCTAATTTTGAGAGTTCATATTTGGGTTTATTGTTGATGAAAACTTGCTGTGACATGCTGTAGCAAATAATGGACAGTTGAATTGTGCAAACAAAATAAAACCTAAATTCTGTTTCTCCATGGTATTTTCCTGTTGGTTGGTTATGTAATATATTTGCACTTGTGCATTTGCTATCCATGTATGCATTTATATACGTACGTGCATTTATTTTTGTGTGTATACTGTATATGTAAGTGTCTGTGCATTGCTTATGTATATATGTATGTATGTTTACATTTCTTATGTAAATGGATGACATTTGTATGTATGTATGTGTGCATTGCTTATGTATCTATATATGCATATGCAGGATGTAAGAAAGATTGTCGCACCTCTATTGAAAAGCTTCCAGGCAGAGATTGATGCGCTGACACGTCGGAGTAAAAATGCTGAGGCAGCGTTTCTGACAACATACAAGAAACTCATAGACATTCCTGGTGAGTTCAGCTGGAAAATGAATAGATTACTGATTAATTTCTTCTTCCCTTTATTTTTATTTTGTTATTTTTGTGCTTTTATTATTAATTTTATGTGGTTGATGAAAGTATTGTATTATAAATTTGATTAAGACTTCAAGGGTATGTGCAAAGAACAATATGGTGAGTGCAGCCCCTGCTTTATGGCCACGCGAGCTTTGATTTGGTGATCTTTTGTTCATAATTATCATTAGTGTTCTTTTTTCTTGCTCCCAATGTCTTAATCCACCTCTATCTTCTTTTCCTGTAGTATATTGTTCCCGGTGTCCTTGTGATCATCTAACATGTCAAATCGTAGCCGACCCCCTAACATCTTGACTTAAAGGTGACCACGATGATGTCACTGTTGGTGTGTAGATCCAGTGTCTGCGTTGGAGCATGCTCAGCAGATCCAGCAGCGCGCTCACCGTGCTCAAGACCTCGAGGTGGAGAACAGACAGCTGAGAGACCGACTCGAGGAATACAACAGTGAGTTCGCAGAGGTTAAGAATCAAGGTCGGTTCATTCACTCAATAGTTTGAATAATTACTACCGTGTTTTGATGTTAAGTTCTGCATTTAGTTAGGAATTAATTGGTATAGATTCAAATGTGGTCAGTAATATTGTGCTTGGCATAACTAATAATGTGAACAAATTATGAAATAGGATAATCCAATGCAGAAAATTATTAATTTGGTTGTACGGTTGCATGTGTTAGTTACTGAAAGTTGCATTCTTTAAATGTAGATTTTAAGCGTGGAATTATCATATCTATATTCAAAGTTTATTAATACTAATTTCTTTCTTAATTGTAATTCTTTATTCATGTTTATCAGGATGTGTTTTGTTCATTTCTGACTGTATGGGCTTGCTATGTGTTCTTGAATCATGGTTATTTGTGCTAACAGTAGCCAGCACGAATAGTAGATCGGTAAAATAGCTTAAGAAGCCACTGCATTGTTTCATTGTAAAATCTATTGATTTTTATTTAAAATATTTTCCAAGGTGACACGAGAATTTTTTGCATTTAATGGATGGAAATATGTATCTTTTATCATTTAAAATTGATCTTTTACCGCTTCAACCGTGGAATGTCTGCAATGCAAGGTTAGTTATCTTAGCTAGGCTCCAAGTGAAAAGTTCTGCAAGTTTTAAGTCATTGAAACATTTGCAAGTGATCACAGTATATGCTTGTCTGTATATTTTTGTGTGTGTGTTTGTATGTGTGTGTGTATGTGTATGTGTGTTTGTTTGTGTGTGTATTACAGAAGTGACAGTTAAGCAGCTCAAGGATCGACTGAAAGAAGCGGAGGACAAGATGGAGTTAGCTGTCATCGTATGTTATTGCATTTGTTAAATTTTAACTATTGTGGAAATTACGATTTTATTATATATGATCTTTGCTTATATTTGGTTTTATATTTGTTAATAATTTATTGTAAATGTATATCCTTCGAGTAGATTTCATTTTGCATTTTTTAATGTCCGTCAAATTTCCAGCGCTTTGGTGATGGTTTCTAATAATAATAGTGAAGTGCTAGTTATAATAATAAATAATAATTCTTGTGTATATATGCTGTGCCTTTAGGCAAAAGCGAAGGAGAAGGAGAAAGAACTGTCGAGACGATTTGCCGAGAACGAGCGTCAGCTTCAGGAGACACAGATGATAGTCGCAAAGAAACTCGGCGAGGCGGAACACCGTGTTACGACACTACAGAGCGGTTAGTGTGAAGCATGTAGCCCCAAGGTTATTATCAGGAGTGATAATATTATAATATTAATATAATAATCGCGTTCTTTGTGTGCGAGTACTTTTACATAGGCATGTTCTTCAATGTACAGGTCAATGTGTGGGAATAAGAAATGACACACTGCAATATGATCAAGTCTTTCAATTCTCTCGCAATGTTTAGAGTTAGATGTTTGATTTGAAACATATCAGTGTGAGTGTAGATACATTTTTTATGTTGTGAGCGTTTTGTTTGTTGAACTATGTACATGAATCTGTTCGTATTTTATTATTATTGTTATCAAGGCTGTATTTAACGGTGGGGGTGTACGGGTTCAAACTCTGAAAATTTATATCTTCCTAAAATTTATGTTTTGTGAAGAATATGTTTTAAAAAAGTCGCTAACATTTTTTGGGTCAAACCGCCCAATTTAAAACTGAAAAAGGGTCGTCAACAATTTTTGGCTTCCAAACCCTCCCACGAATGAAATCCTGGCTACGACCCTGATTATTAGTAGATATTATTTTTAGTTCCTAATACTTGCGTCTGCCTTCTCTTGTGTATGATGTAGAGATGTTTACCTGATTGTGTTTCAGCTCTTGACGGCGTGCAGACGGAACTGTTTGATATGAAAGCAAAGTACGACGAATCAACCTCTGCCAAGTAAGTCTGTGTGAAGTTGTATCTATACAACCAGTTCACATGATGTGTGGTTAGCATTGCGATATCTTAGCATAAATGATTGAAAGCAATTGAGAATACTGCTATTTGCACAGCCTGGGGAAATGCACGTTGTAAGAGACTTTGAAAAGGCCACTTTTCGGCGAGAGAGGTCTGCAACTTACTACCAGCTGATTCTGGTTTTTTTTTCCTATTTTTTGGCATCGCAATTCTTTTACCGTTTCCTGAGTTGTGTCACATAACTATTTTAAGAAACTCTGTTCAAATCTGTCGTTGTACGCCAGCTTTCTGAGGTCTTGTGTGTACCTGAAGCTTCTCTGAGCGTTTACATGGACTCTGTGCTAAGAAGTATCTTAGCTGTTGCTTTTCTTCTCGTGTGATGCATTTTTCTGATTGAAATATGATATGGTTATTAATATATATTCAGTTAATTTTTCAAGTGCTTCACATCAGGTTTGAATCCGTACTATAATCGTATGTTACGTACATGTATATTAATCCTATTATGTAAGTGATCGCCTGATTATCAATTTATGCTCCTTTGATTCTTGTATAACAATCTATTGTGCAATGTGATCCAATGTTATTATCGTTATGTGTCATTGCAGATAAATTTCATGAGCGAAGGGTCATTCAGTAATGTTTCTATAGATATTCAGTTTTGTTCCAGTGTTTGTGTTTTGTGCATTGATGCTGTTATTTTGTGCAGGTCGGATGAGATGGATATGCTTCTTGCTGACTGTGATCGGGCCAATGAGGTTTGTCAGTACAGTTGTACTCGAATCAGTTTTACTACTAGCAATGTAAGGACTGAGAGAGGGACTGAAGAATGGGTTTGATTTGTGTTAAATAATCAGAACAAAATTTCTGTAAACTTTGTTACAAACTTCCTAGAAGCCTGTGATGGTATTCAGAGAATTGATTTAGTGAATGTGATCAGTTTGTGAGTTAAGTTTTGAGGCAGGATTTTAAAATTGTCAAGTCTAAGACGATCAGTAATAGTTGTTCACATCGGAGAGGCGTTGTGTTCCACAGTCAACTTGTGAAACAGCCGTACGAGCTTGCATCACTGTGCCATTTTGTGCTTGGCGAAGCAGAAATTTGACGGTTGGGTGCTATTCCTTGTGCCATAAATTTTGTTGCTCAAGTTGTTGAGCACATGGAGGAACACAGTCAGTCTTGTGGAATGTGTGATGTCACTAGGTAGTAGAAAAATAGTCGACGTTTACCGTGTTGTAGATAAAGCAGAGTAACAACTTGCTAAGATCTTGATGGCAACAATTTTGTAATTGTTTAAGTTTTGATTATTTTATCGGTGGTATTAATAGGTATTCGTATCTATTATTGTTGATTAATTATGTTTTAATTTTATATATTATCATTCAACTGTGTGACATGGACTTTCTCCCTATGTCTGCCCCACAGCGTGCAGTGGCAGCTGAGAGACAGTGCGAACAGCTAAGACAGCAGCTGCTAACAGCTGCCCAGTCCTCCGTCCAATCAGAGCTGAAGACAAATCCAGACATGGAGCATGCCATCGACATTCTCAAGTGTTCCAGTCTCGAGGTCGAGCTGGCTGCCAAGGAGAGAGAGGTAGGGGGTAGGATGAAGGTTTATCTCAGTAGTCATGCTGATCATAGTGGTCAGACAGAAGCAATTTAGCATTCTTCTTGTTCAATGTATGTCTCTCTGTTTGAAGATTAGGGTAATGATTGTAGTATTTGTCTGTTTTATTAAGTGAGGAACATAAGACTGTATGCCAATGTTTGTGTACAATTGATTGATAGATTGATTCATCAAAGGATTGATTGAGCGATAATTCAATTGATTGAGCGATAGTTCGATGGATCGATCGATTGATTTAATGAGCTTAATTGCACATCGTAATGTGTACACTGTATATTTTTACTTTACTATATACAAAGTGATGATGATGATGATAGTGCTCTGTCCGAAGACAGGTCCTGGCGATGGTTATTTGTCTTGCGTTTTACTACGCATCACTTAGCCACCGATCCACTAGGCCAGATGAGCACGGGTGAGCGGCCAAAGGTCCTTCCCGTACTTGTATTGTTAAAGTACTGTAACAAATAAACAATAATGTAAAGTCCACTACACAGTACACGCATGCATTTCTAAATTGTTTGTCTTCCAACCTTCTCACTTTGGATTACATATCGTTTATGTTAGAATACTTTGTATACCTTACATGAGTACTTGTCACTTGAAGGCTCGCTCATATGTAGATGTGTCATGACGTCTCTAGGTGACACAACTGGTCGATGACATCCAACGCCTGCAGGCGACTGTCAACAAGTTGCGTGACACGAGCACGTCGCAGGTTGCGCGACTGGAAGAGGATCTCGCGAGCAAGACCAGGGCACTGCAGATCCTCGAGGAGAAACTGAATGCACAAGCAGACTACGACGAAATCAAACGAGAGTTCAGGTTCGACTATCGATTGTTTGTTTTTGTATAATACTTGCATCTGTATTTATGCTTATATCTGTGTGTGCTTCTATCTATTTCTGTGCTTGCATATCTGTAAGTGCTGTATATGTGAGTGAATATATATCAATTATGTACCAGAATCTATTAGTTGCAGCATGATTAATTTCTTCCCTAAACCATTGTGTTGTACGTGTCACATGAAGTCTTTCGTGCAAATTCATTATGAATTGTTGTCAGAGTTTATTATAGACAAATTCCCACAAATTTGTTGTATCGGTTGTCACCACACATACTGTAATTACTGTTTTGTATATGAAAAGTATATTGTATATGTATATGCTTGTGTAGTAGGAATATGATCTGATAGGTACCTGTGCACTTCTTGTTAGGATTCTGAAGTCGCTGGAGTTTACCGGCTCCTCAGATGACTCGCTGCTAACTCAGGGCTCGGTGACCTCAGTGGATGAGTCGAGTGGCAAGGGAAGTTCTCTGGAGACGTTGCTGATGAACAAGAACCGAGGTCTGCAGACAGAGAACACTCAGCTCAAGGTCGCCAGCGCGGAACTCACAAGTAAGGGGAGAGGACAGTTTCATGCGCGAATAAATCTGGAATTTTCCTTTCGATAGCTTCATGCGCGGATAGATATGGGATTTTCCGTTCGACAGTTTCATGGGCAGATATTTCTGGGATTTTCCGTCTGCCTTTGTTTACATTGTGTATTCTGAGTTTCTTGAACGTTACCTTTGACTCATGTTATTCTCGTCTCTCTGTTCCCAATCTGCCTTCAAAATTTGATTCTATTATGCATCCATATTTGTGACTTTTATCAATGCAGCAACTCTGCTTTGTTGATTACCAGGTGATAACTCTGTATCGTTTGTTCCCAGACATATGGATATTACTTTGTGCTCAACTTAAGTCGGTTATGCTGTTGATTAGATGAAATCTGATTGATGTTTTAATTTTAATTGCTGCTTAGTTGCTGTCGGATAGACGTAACTATGAATCTTGACAAACCCTTTGTGAATGAAGGAAGATGAAAGCTTTGCGTGCATGAAGAAGGACTATAACCTTGTAAACGAAGAAGGTTGAATACTTTGTGAAACAGCTTTGCGATTGAATGAGGAATAAAACTTGTATGTATGCATTGTTTATGTGTTGCAGGTCGGCACAACAAGCTGATGGAACAGTACAACGAGGCGTTGACAACGTTGCAACAGCAGAAACAGCTGATCATACAGCTGGAGGAGGATCTACGCGCTGTCAACGCTCTAGCCGCCATGTTTAGAGGGGATGCAGAGGTACTCTCGCTGTTCGTACTTTGTAGAATCATTTGACGACTTTATAGTGTAACAGTTCGTCGATGTTCATTCTTAAGCAATTATTACATTTTGCAACAAATTGAAAATTACAATGAGGAGTGGATCAGTTGTAGAAAAGTATCGTGTTTAATGGATCTACCCCTAATAGAATCTACCCCAAATAGAAACTACCCCTAAAGAATATCTACCCTCAATAGAATCTGCTCCCAGTAATAGTGATTTTGAAGAGCTCCCGTGATAAATATGACTCTGAGTTCGATTCCATCCCACCTCAGTGATGATATTCACTGTTTTAAACACTTTTTAATTGTTCATGTTTCAAATACAGTCAGATACCTAGAGTTGTGCTAATTATGTGATTAATTTACTCTTTATTTGTTGTATTTCAATACATTCTTGTTCCCTGTGAGATTAAATCCGTTGTACCTGCTGTATGTACACTTTGTACTGCCGTTATTGTGCATGCTGTGTGTGCATGCTATGTGTGTGCATGCTATGTGTGCATGCTGTGTGTGTGCATGCTGTGTGTGTGCATGCTATGTGTGTGCATGCTGTGTGTGCAAGTGTGCATGCTGTGTGTGCATGCTGTGTGTGCATGCTGTGTGTGCACTTTGTGCTGCTGTTGTTGTGCATGCTGTGTGTGCATGCTGTTGTGTGCACTTTGTGCTGCTGCTGTGTGTGCGCAGGGAGAGGCGGTGCATGCACAGAACTCTGACTTTGTTGCCAGTCTCGTCAAGGACTCGGCGGACTCACAGTCAGGTAAGCGTCTGCATAACAGTTGCTGCTACATCGAGATATCACTTATCTCTTGGATATAAATGCCACTTATCTTCTGGATATATATGCGTTGACCAGATCTATCTGAGTAACCAGATAGATCATTCACTAGTTAAGGACACCAAGAAGTTGCGGCACTTTTTAGAAAAGTTGCGGCAAGAAATGGCAAAAGCCGCGATTTCACGCGCGAAAGTTGCGGGGCAGAAATTCGGCATAAATTCAGCGCGCGCTTCGGAGTTTTCCCTTACTTTTTGCATTATTTTAATTTGAACACAACTTTTACTGTTTAAATAGTTTGAATGTACATTATAATTGACCATTTTTATGCAGTGAGAAAGAAAAAATTGCGGAAATTGTGCTATTTTTAAGTATTTTATGCAAAATAACGATAATTTTGGCAAATTAACGGTAAAATGCGCAATATTGCGGAAAATTAGAAAAGTTGCGGTAAATTGGAAAAGTTGCGGAGAATGTAAAAAAATGTGATTTATCGCGATCGCGATTTCCTGGAGTCCTTATCAATAGCGTCATCATAATATTCTCACCTCGCGGTACAAAGATTGAGTTTTACTTCCTGCTGCGGCTGATCGCATTTGATAAAAAACCTGACCAAATTGTTAACACTCCATTGCATGTACGGTAAGGATCTTTGGCCTCCCAATCGTGCTCATCTCACCTAGTCGGTCGGTGGTAAATGCCAATCGTAGTAATATGAAAGACAGGTAACCGTCAACTGTACCTGCTTTCGGGCTGAACTCTAGAGTCATCATGTATATGTTAGTTTGTTTGTCTGTGTTATATATGTGTATGTGGGTGCATTATGTATATATTTGATATATTTATGTTCGACGTATGTCTTAATTATGTATATTTCAATGATGATGTAGGTGCTTTCTATCTACATGTATGTACGTGTTAGGCTTGTTTATGTTAAGTATTTACGTGATGTTCTGAATATGTTTTTTATAGATACGTCGGCATAAGATTGACGTTCAGGAATGTTGTAAGATAGTACTGATTAATGTCAGTGATTAACTTCCTCTTTCTGTATGATGTGTGTTGAACAGCCATGTTGCGACCGATCGATGCCGAGGCGCTGAAGAGTGCCGCCGACAGTTTGCTTCCCATCGTGCAGAGTCAGAGGGAGAGGTATCGCCTGCGTGCTCAGGAACTAGAAACTGTGCGTAACACTCTCTCGTTCTTCATTTTATCTATACTATTCAAATGTTTTGTTTAAAACTTGATTTTGATAATAACAGCCTAAATATTTACGTTTTGAAAAGTTTGTGTGAAGGTGTACAAAGTTCTGTGCAATAGTAAAAGTTTCTTGAGATATTATTTGTTTTGGATGCAGTGTAAATGAATATAGTTTATTGAGTTCCTGTATTGTTTGGTATGCAAAGTTTATTCGTGTATGTAATACTAGTAGTTCCATGGTATGTATAAAGTTTTTTGTACATGATGATATGTCCTAGGTTACAGTTGGCCAGCAGCAGCAAGTGACCGTGCTGCAGAATGAACTTGATAAACTAAGGTCGGACAACGTGAAGCTCTATGAGAAGATCAAGTTCCTCCAGGGCTACTCCGGACGGGTCAGTAAACTAGATCATGATTCATCCTCATCATTTATCGTCCAGTCTGACATTGTCCATAATTAGCATAGGAGTGATTACTCCGGATGGACGTTGAAAAAAAAATTCAATTTGTAGTTATTTGAGTTGAAATGCACATCACACACGGTGATTGAACTCAGTAGAGCATACATGTATGTATAAGAATTTTTTATTGAAACAAAGCTTTACAGCCGGATGCCCTTCCGGACGCCAACATCTCACTGCTCTCTCACTTGTCGAGCTCATGTAGGAACATATAGTGAGTTAGCAATGGTGAAGCCCGACACCACTGGGTACATGTGATCATGAGTACAGGGGAAAATTGACAGAATGATTAGTCTAATTCTGTTGAAGCTGGTCCCAAGCTGACTTGAAAGGATGGGTGCTGTTTAACATGACCATGCAACTAACTAGTTCATACTTACAGTCTGCCATCCAGAAGCTCATCTCAACTCTGATGAACTCGTATGATTGAATTGCTCAGAAGGTCAACCACCCGTATGCAGTGTTTCTAAAAGTGCCATATTGGCGCGCCAATGGCAACCATCAAAGCTAATTGGCAACCATGGACTTCGGCCA
>JAQFYQ010001560.1:0-13090 GCA_034694885.1 Buchholzia appendiculata | reverse complement strand
TGGCGGACCTGCTTCAACTGTGGGAGGACGCCCTGTCGGCAGCCGGAGGAGGAATGGGGCCCTAGCCTGACGGAGACCAGGGCGGGACACAAACAACAACTGTTTATTGTGGCTTGTCATATGATTGAATTTCTATTGGCCCTCATTTAAAGTTACTTTAAATATCTCGCAATGGTTGAGAAATGTTTAAAAAATGTTGATAAATGTTTGCCTTAGACATTTTATGGTTTATAAAGAGCAACTTCTTATTAGTCTCAACAGATCATTGCACTTGTGATGTTTTGTACAAAATTATTTACCCCTGTGGTTGTGGGACAATTGAGAAATTCTTACCACTGCATATCTCCGGTGAAGTGCATGTCGTAAGAGGCAACTGAAGGGCTAGTAGTCTGATCAGAGCTTTAGCAAACATTTAGACTAATACCATCTGCAGTTATGTTCTTTCATGGGGGTGGGGTTTTCCTGTGCTTGTCACAATCACCTAATGAAAGAGCAGAACTTTCTCTAAGGAAGGGAAGTCAACCCATTCCCGCTCTGGGTTGGTGTCAGCAAGGTCACGCTATTGTAAAATTTCAGCCATAACGAGTACCCGGGGACAAAAAGTCTATACCTGTGCTCAGCACAGACATCTTGCAACAGTGAATTCTAGACTATAAATAGGTGATGATAATGAAATATAGCAATCTTGCTACGTCTTGCTTGTGCAGATAACATTCTGATAGATCTGAAGGGTCACATCAAACTCACTGACTTCGGTCTCTGTACGGGATTTCATTGGACGCATGATTCCAGCTACTATAGGCAAGGTATGAGTTCCTTGTATTCCGATGCCTCTCTGAACTATGTAGTTTTACAAATAAGTTTGTAATTCTTTTTGTTTGTTGCTTAATGAGTTTGGTTTATATCACACTTCAAGCAGCGATTTCATTTTAAGTGTTTGTGAGACTGTAAAACTCTGGGATACTTCAGAGTATCGTGTAATATTTGTAATTGTTCAGATAAGGTTGGTATACAAATTCTAGTCAAATTATTATCAGTGATGTAGTCCTTGCCCTTGATGCGCAGCCTTGAGGCACTTTACTGCCTTGCCTTGCCTTGGCCAATTTTCCAAATGCCTTGCCTTGAAGAAAAATTGCCTTAGAAAAATGCCTTGACCTTGAAAAAATGCCTTGACTATATCATTTTAGTATTCCTTGGCCTTGATTTCATGCCTTGAGGCACTTTACTGCCTTGGCTTGCCTTGACCAATTTTCCAAATGCCTTGCCTTGGCCTTGATAACGAATGCCTTGGCCTAGAGAAAAAATGCCTCGACTACATCACTGCAAATTATTGCTAACACTTTTGACAAATTGCAAAACCGAGTTAACCAGAATTCAAATAAATTGTTGTATTGAGATTTAAAAGTGTAGACATAGAATGTTTGTGCATTGAAAATCTTTTTGTCTTAAGCTTATTTACAAATGATTTAGTTCAAAAGTCAGAATTCAAGTTGCTGGATTAGGATTTAACACCTGAGTTAATTGTTGTCATCTTTTTGTACATTTTACATAATTTAACATTGGCAACCTTCAGCCCAACTTCTTGCAGTTTTTCATGGCTCATTCTCTTACATGCCATCTATTGCAGTCAAATGGGTCTAATTTAAAGTCTATTATGAAAAACTTAAATAAGGTCAGTAAAATGTTGCTATAGTTGATTGGAGGTCACTGACGGAGATTATGTTTTATCTGTAGTGCTGGTTTTTGTTGTACTGTTTTCTTTGAATGCTGTGCTACAAATGCACCACGATGCATATAGCAGTGGTCCCGAAGGTAGTTCACAAAGAATCATTGATTTGTGTGTAAGCGCATTATAACTATGTTCGATGAATGAGTTTCATAGGTCAGGCAAACTACACGCTGTGTTTAATGACTTCTAGGTCAGCCAAACTACACGCTGTGTTTAATGGTTTCCTAGGCCAGCCAAACTACTTGCTGTGTTTAACGGTTTCCTAGGTCAGCCAAGCAGGAGACGTTCTGCATCGAATCCTCTACAGTCGAACGATTGTCGTAGATTTGTAGCACAGTCACTAGTCGGTACACCGAACTACATCGCTCCGGAAGTGCTTCTAGAAACTGGTAGTGTCTCGTGCTCAATATCTTGATCTTTAAATTAGTAAGATCAAAGTAGTATGTCTAGTATCTGTAGTATCATTGTTTTACCTGTAGGGTCTTAATCTCTGTATTATCAAAGTCTGGAGTATCATAGTGTCTGTTTTATCATAGCATCTGTAGTATCATGGCGTCTGTTGTATCGTAGTGTCTGTAGTATCATAGTGTCTATAGTATCATAGTGTCTGTATTATCAAAGTTTACATTGTCTGAAGCATCAAGAAGTATAGATGATCCAGCAACCCTCTTCATTCCCTTTTTTTCTTTTTGTGGCAATTAAGACCAATAAATACAGTATTATTTTCCTTCATATCTTAAAACAACTTTCACAGTTGTCTGCAGTATTATAGTAATATGTGATTACAACAATAATTAGTAATGACTCGTATCTGTAAATCTGTGCTTGAACAACTGATGTATGCATGCGACTGAGGTATTTGTATTTTTCCTGTCGTGTAGTTTCAACATTTGGTTAATAGTTCTGATGAACAGTGAAGTATATAATTTGAGGCCAAGAGAGCTTGGACTTCTTCCTATGCCAATGAGATTACATTGTATTTCAATAAACATACGGTATTCAGTTATTACTTAAATTTTATAATCTGTTTATGTTGCACGGTCTTCCGCGATTGGTAGAGTTTTGGAGTTCTTATTGGTTGTAATACAATAGATAGATATGTTTAAGCTACACGGGAGTTTCAGAGTTCCGATTGGTTGTACTTGTATGTTTAGGTTACACGGCTTGCTGTGATTGGTGTAGTTTTGGTGTTCTGATTGGTTATACTTGTATATTTAGGCTACACGGCTTGCTGTGATTGGTGGAGTGTTGGAGTGATCCTGTACGAGATGCGAGTAGGTCAGGCTCCATTTGTCGCTGAAACTGCTCTGGAAACACAGCTGAAGGTAATATACTATTAGAGCATTCGTCCAAGTCGAGTCTAGATTTTTTTTTTGTATAATAACAAAATGACTCGAGCAGGATTTAAATAATTTCTATTATGAAGAAGAAAAGAAATACAATAGGTAACAGAATTTAGTACAGTATTGTGTGTGTTGCAGAATCATCTGTAGACCTAGGTGTGTGATCTGATTAAATTTAGTTGTGAAACGAGTTTAAATAAATCGTCACCATAATTTAATATCAGCGTTTCCCCGTCACCAAGGGTTAGAGATTTCCAACTGTCACTCTGCCACCAAGATTGATCATATCATGCTCTGCTGCAATCTATTCATGTCTAATCATAAACACTCCATCCAAATATTTCTATTTAGGCCACAACCAGCAAAGGTTGCAATCTATATTATTATCTTTTGACATTTAAAATTTGATGCTTATGTTTTTAGGTAGATAATCCTGTTTCAAAGTGTTCTGTGTGGTCATTTAATGTGTCTCGTGTTCCAGGTTATTAACTGGCGAGAAACGCTTTGTATTCCACACTCTGCAAATGTGGATGACGAAACATCAGATCTCATACTATCTCTATGCTGTGATGAGATAAGTCGACTGGGACGCCTCGGTGCAGAGCAAGTCAAGCGACATTCGTACTTTAGAAATGTAGACTTTGAATCTCTTCGCCTGCAACGCGCTCCACATCTACCACAGATAAGCCATCCGACCGATACATCAAACTTTGACTCTGTCAATCCGGCACATCTCAACAATGACGCTTCGATGGATCTAGTAACTCCGGATTCGTTCGTAGGAGACGCTTTCCTAGACTTTACGTTTAGGAGGTTCTTTGACGAACAAAGCCAAACGTGTTCACAATCCAACAGTGATTCTGACAGTGAACCGTCCTTTCATATTTAATAGATATTTTAAAGAATATTTTTACTGTTGGCCTGTGTTTTATGTTACGTTGGTATACGTTAGACGAAGGTGATTGCTTGTAACCTAGTTAGGTCATATCTGCTCTGATGTTACATCTATCAATCACTGTTCAAACAAAGTGATCAAGACGATGGGGGGGGGGAAGTTTACAACATAAAACTTTCTTTTTAAGAAGTTATTATATCTAGGGGGGGGGGGATTTTTCTGACAAACGGGGAGATCATGGCAGTGACACAAACCTGCACTACTTAAATAAAACATTCAAGTGGAGGGAGAGGGTTTGGACATGTAACTCTCCCCCCCCTTGTACTTCACATTACAAATAATATGCAGTCATAAACTTCTTATTTAGTGTATTATATACATTTGTATACATCATACATGTCAAGAAAAGTCAACAATACATGAACACAATAGTCAGAAACAAGTGTAATTATACACAACAGTTGTAAACAACTGCAGTGTCACTAGTACAAAAACTTTCCCTTTCCGATTTTTCCCTAGTTCTATTTTTGAATATAAACTACATCATCAATTAAACGTCATGTTGGGATATGTACTTAGAATTTCAAAAAAGTTATTACTGCTATCTATTGTTTGGCAAGCGAATGCACACGAATATGATTCTGTGAAAAAGGCAACAACAACGAAGTTCTGCACAAAAATTTCAAAATGTAGATAGATTTATCAGAATTAAGTTTTTTACCATTCATAATACGATTGAACTACTTCCAAAAAATCACCCCATGCGTTACCTGATGTGAAAAAACTGATATCAATCCAAAAGAGATGATATCCTGTTGCTATAAACACAAACCTTACAATAAATCGTACGAGTTTTGGCACACTGTTTACTCAATTTACACTGTCAGTTCAAACTGCATGATGTAAATTCTCTATTACATTCGCCTCGTGCAGTGATATCGTACATCTAGGATTCTGGCATTTAATCATAATCCAGAAAGCAGCAGATGTCAAGATTGTACAGCATGATAATAAACACGACTAATGTACATGTATATACTTGAATCATTTCACATAGGTACGATATCAAAGATAAGAAACTGTAATTTTATATATAATATCACAAGAACACTAGGTGAACCAGGTTCAAGTTTTAACAAAGCATAACGAATATATTAGAGGCATAATTTTAGAAAGATCTCCGCTTTTGTGACTCCCCAAGAACGATTTCATCGGCTTGACTTGAATGTTGTTATTGTATTCAAGACCACAACCGTGTCTGCCAAACACCCTTAATTGTTGTTTAGAATTCTGTCTTATAACCAATTGTCGGTTAACTATAAATTCCACCCATTGCATACACTACAGAACAGAAAGACAGCATGCTCATATCTCTGATGCCAACTACGAAAACACCTTGCTCATCTAGCTACAACTGTAGAGCTTGTACAGTGGAACAACTTCAATATGAATGTTAATAAAGCATTACGAAAAAGTTGAGGTAGCAAGTCGCTATAATGTGACAATGACCTGCTTCCATGCTAGCATGGAAGTAGTATAAACAATATCCTTTCTGAGCTAGTAAAAGTAATGCTATCAAATCTAATTATATATCTCAAAATAATCTGTCTAGATCATGGTGACAAATCGTGTGACAAGGACTTGAGGGATATGATTACTGAAGGTAAAATCAGCATCATAGATTCTTTCAACTATTTGTCACTACATATTTGACTATTTAAATAGTGAACTTTAAAAGTTTCACTATTTTCACATACACATAATTGACACAACAAAACAAGACACGTTTGTATATTGTTGTCATGACTCTTTCACGGAAAGATGATTACAATTACAACAAGTTTGTACGAGACGTTAAGTTGTAACGAGGCAGAGTAGTTGAACCAGTTGATGACTGGTTTGCTTATCAGTCACATTAAGCAACACTGTACAAAACTTTTGGCACAGACAGCAACGGGCAATCATCACATTCAATGATTTTCACACATACACACGACAACCATCATCATCATCGTTTTACTTCTGTATTTCCACGGAGACATGTTGTGCTTGACAAAGTCTGACTTAATATGATTGACATTATCAAGCATGTCAACTCTGGTTTCTCTTCAGTCCAAAAGTTACCTGGTTTGTTTCTCTTCAATCCACTAATTTGACAAAGTCACTCTAATGTCCGGGCTAGACATCACAAAATTGTCCTTGATTATCTTAACGGGAAGATGACGTGGCACAACATGCTCGAGTTGCTGAGCCACTCCAATCAGTGAGCTCTATACTGCCATTTCGGATTTATTTAAATTGCAGACAACAATCATTACATGCATATTTATATGCGCTGGAACGACAAGACAAAAAAAGAGGTGTTGAAAAGTGTCAAAGAGACGAGAACCTTGATCGAAACAGTAATGGGAGAAATAGGAAATGGACTTGGCAAGTGCTGTGTGGAGAAAGATTGTGCAGGGATGTATTTGAAGGTAGAATGATTAGGAATAAAGATACAAAGATTGATACAAAGGGCTCGATCAAGAATTGATACACCACATCACACGAGTTGAAAGAAGTCTTATGGAAACAATGGCGGGCAGAACACTGATGAATGAGTGATGATACAAACGTTCAATAAATTCATCAAAGCTTTGCATTCATCACTCTGTCATATTTTCAACTATTTTTCCCTCTCTTCACATCACAGAAAAATCAATCAGCATCGCATTGCCAGTCCATAGCAGCCCAGATTTTACAACAGGATACTTTCCCTGATTGTAAAATGATCGTTTCTGTACACGGAGAAAACACAGCGAGTCAAATATAATGCGCCGGACATCATTGACTGCACAAACAATTCACACAACATTACACAACATCTACTGCAACTTATCGGTAAACGTCCATACTGTTTACCATTACTTTACTTTGAGTATCACTGAAAAACATACATTTACATGCACACACTTCCCACACTGCAGCTCAGTGTGACTGTTCATCAATTCTTCGCATACTCGCCATGATTCAAGAATGAATTCAACTGTTTTTTTCTCTCAAAAGTTCACAAATAAATAATAACAAAGGGTTCGTACAATTTCATCTGTCACACAATGTTTCCACAGTTAACAAAATGGTTCAGCTTGAATCTACCGTTTCATTAGCCTCTGGCACTGTACAAAATCTGTCATCAACTTAGAGTACCACACTTGGTATCACATTCAATATTCTAAAAAGTCACGACACTACATGACATCGCACAAAGTCGCACACGCACAGTAGACAATGTTAGAAAACAACTGCAGTTCTTCTAAAACTCTGAAATTTTTCGCTTCGATTACGACATAATTTGAAATCGATTGCCGACTTATTCTACTCGACAACTCCGAGCTTCTACTACCTTGGCGAGTTCCGTCTCCCGAAGTCCGACTTTGAATTATGAAACTGCCTCTGCAGCGAAGATGGCTCGTCCATGTCCATAATACCATCTAGAAGCGATGGAATTCTATTCGCTTGACTAGCTCGCATTTGCTGAGTACTTCCAGAAGCACCGCCGGGTTCGTCTAACAAAGCCTTCGTTCTCAACTGACCATCATCACTTTTCTGCAAGTGGAACGGTCTATTGAAGAGCGGTTCTATCGGACGAGATTCTCTACGATCGCTCAAATTCTGTTGCGAGTCAATCATACCTGTCTTGTTTAGCGCCACGTTCAGTAGTGTTCTTGCTAGATCAATTCCCGATACTTCTCCTTCACTACGGCTCTGACTGACCATTGGACCCAGTCCTCCGCGCAATCGTGGAAGTAAATCCAGACTTCTTTGGTTTGTCATGCGGAACATGTCTCCGGGTTGTCGAGCAAGGTCAAGTTCAAACCCTGGCGCTCTCAACCGTGCCATCGATGACCTCGGGATCATCAGATCTAGGGCTAGACTAGGCCTATGCCCGGCCAAATCTAGGTCGACCACCGTAGGTCTCCGCAGGTCTACATCCAGGTTAAGAAACTGAATTGGACCCGGATTTCTGTGTCGCATTAAATCCAGTTCAGAAACAGCAGACCGTGGAGCAGGCTCTCCGCTTAGGAACCTCTGCCGCATTGAATCTAAACATGGATTTGCAAATCTCTGCAGCATGAGATCCTGATTCAGAGAGACAATGGGCTGAGGAAATGGCATACGCTGATTGAAGCCTAAATCAGACATAGGTCTCGGTAGTAAACCAGGAGCCAGAGGTCTCAACTCACCACCTGGTGCTTGCAGGTTAGTATTCGGACCACGAAATAATTGATGAAGTTCGGGTCTAACTGCTGAATTGATATTGTTTGCTTGAATATTGCCCATCAGAGGCCTGGGAGCATTCTGTAGTCCTTGTTCAACTGCTAAGCTGAATGGAGCACCAGGTTGTCTAATCTGACTGAACTGAACACCCGGTGGAGGTGGTCCTTGAACTCTAGCAAGATTTCCTACATCCATACTAAGCTGTTGTAATCGGACATCAACGGCATTCAGCGGAGCCCTCTGGGGAATCAACGGAGGTACCGGGTGACGTTCTAAACCTGGAGATCGAAACACTCCAATTGACGAAGTATTTGGCATCACAGGCCTCAGAGCATTCATTTCTAGTGCAACTGAAGAATCATTGTTAACGGTGCGTGCATTCAGAAAACGTTGATCCACAGGTGGTCCAGAGATCAGTTGTGGCACACCACCACTATGACTAACATTTGGCAACCTCAAACGAGCTTGATCCATGATGTTGTCCACTGACAACTGTTGGCGCATTGAGCCTAAATCCATGACATTAGGTCTCTGATCAAACATATTAAACGACGGTGGTCTAGACCTCATCATATTCAAGTCAATACCCGGCGGTGGTCTTTGGCTTAAACCTGCAGCGTCAAAACCAGGCAAACGTTGCATGTTGGCATTCATAGTCCCTGTGGGACTTGGCTGAACAATGCTAAAGTTGAGACCCGGAATCTGTCGTTCAGCAGAAACTAAATCTTGAGACTGCGGGGTCACCTGTTGATGACCTGAAACACTGAGATTGGCGTTGAATCCCCCCGGCCCTGGCGCCCTATTGAACTCACCTCCGACAGGAAATCTTTGTCGCACAATATCCGTTTGAAATGCAGCAGGATGGTGGTGCCTTGAAGAATTCATATCTCCAGAATGCGAATTCTGACTCTGGAGGACGTGACCAAATGGTGCATTACTCAGTGTTGGCTTTGAACAACTGCCTAGCACTTCAATCGGCATATTGTTTGAATCACTCGATCCGACACGTTCCAATACTTTATCTGCACGCCCATTTACCGACCTCAAAGGATCGAATTGATTCACATTATTCATACCAAATGCCATATCACGTGAATTGAAAGCACCAAGAGATCTAGGTACCGAAGATTCAACTGATACAAAATGTGATATTCCTGGTCCAGGCCCATCGTTAATAACGATCGCACCTCTGGATCCCTGTAGAAATGGGGCTGCTATGGGTCTGATGCTCGATAGACCGTCCCCATTATCCTGGCCGCCCATTCTCTGTCCCAGACTGACCACAGGCGGGCGATTAAACACACCTGTAGAATTCATGTCATGAATTTCATGCCCAACTTCAAATCTAGGCGTGGAGAAATTAGGATTGGCCGTTACCACTGTCGGAATATTTTGCTGTAGACTGTGGGCCATATGTGCAGAGACGTTAGAAAAAGTAGGGGTGCACGTGCCCAAAAGAGAAGCGGAACTCAGAAAATTATTAGAATTGTTAAAAATTTGATTGGTTGCATTTTCCTTACTAAACGATGAAACTGTAATTCGCGACTCCGAGTTTCCTGGATTAGCACTATGAAAATTTCCCGGCAAGGGTGCAGTTTCAACACCACCGGAAACAGTGCTGGCAACTACATTATTACCCGGACGAAAAACTGCACTGGGAGGTGGAACACCAAAGAATCTTGGTGGACTGACCATCTGTGGAATAGAGCTTCCAGGCATCCGAAGTGGGAGAGGAGGCGGGACCATACCAACAATTGAACTTGGCGGAGGCGGAACCATACCAACAACTGAACTAGGCGGAGGCGGGACCATACACACACTTGAAGTTGGCAGCGGTGGAACCATACCAACACTTGAAGCTAGTGGAGGCGGGACCATACAAATATTAGACGTCTGCATTGTCGATGCTTCTGGCAGCCTGGAAGCAGAGGACAGTGCTGGAGGAATCGACTGTGAACCGGGCTTAGTACCGACAGAAGGCATTAGTATTGAGCTCGGTGACGGTGGTGGTATCATATGACTCGCATGACTCTTAGGTTCATTTCCCCTCGACTCTTTCGCAGACGGATCTCGTGCACAGGTTGAAACGCTGACATTATTTCCTTTAGTTGGCGTACTATCCATTGCAGCAGAGAGTACATCTGAAGTCTCTGATAGATTCTCTATAGTGCTACCACTGCTTGAAGACGCCAACGAGATATCACTAACTGACGACCTAGAAGCTTCAAGAGCATTCTTCTGCACGTCCTTCGCAGACAAGCGAATTGTTCCAAATTTGAGAGTAGGCTTCGTTATTGGATATCCAATCAGTCCGCCGGTGTCGTCTTTAGATCCCTTGCGTTTCATCGACCAGTTGCTGAACAGCGTGTTCAAGCTGCTCTTTGACGTCTGTCGCTTCAGCAGATCTCCAGACTTCTCAAAAATAACATCTTCACTGTCCTCGTTCTCCTGCGACTCCTCGTTCTGTCTGAGATCTTCACCAGAAAGCACAGAGATCTGGGCGGAGGTCTGGACGTAGGGCAATTCATCCGCAACACTCGCTTCACTCGACTGTGATTTCTCAGCGATCTCGGACAGATCTTGCAATGAACTCTCCGTCTCAACCTGTAAACAAAAAGTATCCAATCAACTTGGTTACAACTTTCTTGGTAACAAGGACACCAAACAAATAAATAATCATACAAATCCACCTCCGTGACTGACCCTGCCTGACTCATCTGGATGTCACCATTACTAACCAACCCTGGCATGTCCAACCATGCCCGAACTGAACTTGATTTGTCCAACCATGCCCTAACTGACCTTGATCTGTCCAACCTGGCTTAACCGACTGTCTGTATATTCTACAAAAGTATAACAGTTAATGAAAACGCAACATGCAAAAATCCCAATAAATTTTAAACCAAAACGTTTGAAACAACTGTATTTTCGAAAACTTGCTTTATCCATCTCAAAAGATAGGTACCGTTAAACTATTTTCAAAAACACTCTTCATTTATTTCCCTAGTCTAGATTTGAGTCAAGATTTTCAACCTGGCAATGAGTTGATTGGGATCAACATTATAATAAATTTCAACAATACAAAAAACAAGTAATAAAATCAACACAACTCCATGTTGAAGAAAGACAATCATTCAATGAGGAGAAACGTACCTGACTGTCAGGCTGTGTTATGGACGAGGCAGATGAGACTGGCGCGTGCTGTGATGAACTGTTGCTGGTCATCACATTCGGGTCACCAGGTAGAGGAATCACATCCGACATAGTCTCCATCGGAAGAGGAATCATGTTGACCAGCACTGTACAATGTAAGGACTTAACAAATGTACGATCGTAAGTACGGCTCAACAGGTAATAGCATCGACATTTCGTAACTATAACTTTAGTAACACAATTGAATTAAAAGTACAATAAGAAGCAACCATAATTATACATAGACGGTAAACAAAAATGTCAAATTCATAATTTTGGAATAATTGTAAAATTGCTTAACAGTTCTGCAAGAACCTTAAAATTACCTGCCTTTAACTTCACTCTGGCTAAACATTGGACTAGCTTACTGTCACTGCAAGACGGGCATTTGATAAATAAAAAAACTAGATATCACATCGGCTTCGGAGATTAGCAGAGATAATTTATCATAATCCAAGACAAGATCGTCAGAGAAGTCAATACGACTAAATGTCGGTTCAACGCGATTAATCTGTAGTTTGTAATTATATAAACTTCTTATACTGATTAAATATCAACAGATGCTTCAATAAAAGAGAGCACATTATGATTTCAGTTTAAAGTTATACGTTATATCAGTATGTTCCCTATCACAAAATTAAATACTAAGTACTGTGTAACATGTCATCCTACACACAGACTTGGCTGCACTCAAAGCTACAATCAAGTTCTTTTCATTCACACGTCAAACAAAATAGCAAACAACATCTAGAAAAGTTAAATTTAAAGACAGTACAATACTGACTGTTAGAAGTATTGACGACTAAAGGTTCCTCATCTGAGGCACTAACAATGCCAGCGTCAGTCACGTCTGATGACATGAACGGTGCATCTGAAAATAACAAAAATATACTGGATAATGATCGAAAAATAATAATAATTGCTGGCCGTAATTAAGAGTCAGACTTTAGCTGGCAATCAACAAGTGCAGCGTTTTAATGTAGCTCAAAACATCACCTCCTGTTCAGTCGCTAGGCCTGAAGCAATCAATCATTTCAAATTCACATTGTAGAGTAAGTATTGTAAAATAAGCTTATAATTATAATGCAATAAATATATTATTACAACCAATATGCTGAAGAATGTCATCATTATTCATTGTCCAGACTGGCATTGTCTACAATTAGCACACAGTGCATGAAGTTACTTTCAGATTACACTCATTCACCATACAGTACTAGAACGCATTACGAACATCAACAGCCCTATCACAGCCTTCCACGGCACTAACCTCTTTTATCAGCCGGCAGTGAATCCTCATCCAACATGCCACCCTCGAGTATAGTAGTCAGCTTTGACGGCATTTTATCCCACGGAATATACGTCACCCCGACATCTGTGTCGCAGAAATCCTTGAACTTAGACTGTTTGATCCCAACACCTGGAGCCCAAGCAACCTTTAACACAACCAGAACATCTCATACATAGCCAGTAGTTAAATAACAGTGCTCGAATACTGCTAAAACTTCATCATCATTAACAACATCATCATTAACATCATCATCATTAACAACATCATCATTAACAACATCATCATTAACAACATCATCATTAACAACATCATCATGTTGTTTGTGTCCCGCCCTAGTCTCCGTCAGGCTAGGGCCCCATTCCTCCTCCGGCTGCCGACAGGGC
>JAQFYQ010001559.1:0-13094 GCA_034694885.1 Buchholzia appendiculata | reverse complement strand
TGTGAAGATATAAGTGTTAAATATCTCAAGATGAGAAAGTCTGCCTTCCAATGGCGGTGATTCATCCTGGTAAATTTAGTAAAACTAATGCACAAATCAATTTTAAATTTTTAAATTCGAATTGAATGAAATATCCTAATCGATTAGAATTAGCACAACATATTTTCTAATGGATTAAAATTTTAATAACAAAAATTCTAATCGATTAGCTAATCTAATCTATCAGATTCTATTGGATTCGCTACTCATCGTTTGTTGGTTTCCAGCCTGATTAAATGACATATTAAATGACCTCTTTATTAAATGACATAGGTTGAGGTTTATAGACGATTTTTCATATCGAAGATGATCAGCGTCTTCCCTCCTCACTTCAGGATGAAAGCGTTTTAAGTTTAAAGTAAAAAAAAATACAGCAATAAAGAGGTGTTACGATCAGTTGTGTTATTTCTATTGTTTGTGATATTTATGCCTGTAGATGGGTTGTCACATCTACATTCACACAACAACACATCGACGCGTCTCGTTTACGATATGTACACCTGGCAGAATCACAGGTAACTCTATACATTTAGTCAGTGTGTGTGTGTGATAGTGCACACATTATGTTATAATTTGCATAAGATGTTTTGTATCATCATCAACATCAGTGCTCTACCCAAAGGCAGGTCCCTGGTATCCATTTCCTCCACAACTCACGGTCCTCCGCTTTCTTTTTCACTTGCAGGTATGATCCCTCCTTTCCCTCCATCAGTTCATGAAGCATGCTCTGTCTCGGTCTTCCTGATCCTCTCCTTCCCTCACTTCTGCATAGCACGTCCTATTGTTTCAGATGTGAAATTCAAACAAACTGTGCCATATCGTAGACAATTTTTCCAAAACCAACTGAATTTCGAGAATTAATCATCAACGTCATCAACAGCAAATATAACGTCAGTTTTTCCTTGTCCGATTTTGCTCCTGCCTTTTCTTGTTTTCTTTCCATATCCAGAAATAGCAAGCTTTCAACCAGCTACTGTCATCCCTTCTTTCACATGTTCAAACTATCTTAACCTGCTATGTCTGACATCACCCACACTACAGATACCTCTCACCTAACCTACTAGTTGAATAATTTATATCATAGCAATTTGTTCACGTTGTATTGAACGTAGAATACATTTTGAGCATCTGCTTGACGTCGACAATGTAATTACTAAAAGATATTAACCTATCAGTGTAAAGAAACATGCATTCAATCTTATGGAGCATGATCATCGTGTGAAGGCAGGCCCCTGTGTAAAATAATAAATTATACCAACATTTCAAAACAGAGTGCATTATTTCACTTTTGTTAAGCCAAATGAGGAGTGACCGAATAGGTCAGTCGTCAGCGTTCACGCCTCGCGATGGAGAGGTTGAGGGTTCGCCTTCCTGCAACGACTGATTGTGTTCGGTAGCAAACCTGAGCAAATTGTTAACGCTCCAATGCATGTACAGGAATGATACATTTGGTCACACACCCGTGCTCATCTGGCCTAGTGGATCGGTGGTTGCCATGCGTAGTAATACGTAAGACAAATAAGCATCGCCAGGACCTGTTTTCGGACAGAACACTCATCATCATCATCATTAAGCCAAACAGTATAGGCCTACGCTACAACATATGAAACAGCAGCATGCATATGTGGATTCTAGCACAATGTACACTAATCAATGGACAAATACACTGACTTATAGCCGCCAGCATAAGTGTACTGAGATTGAGACTGAAAGACAGGTAACTTATTACTTCTTGACTTAATTACTCATAGTCTGCAGAAACTGTAGATAGTAAAACAATGTGCTTTTGTATACCATGACTGACGCCAGCAAAATGTGAATTTCTGCGATTATGAGGGATTTGATGATACACAATCATTGGATTCCCCCCTAAAGAGTTAGCATATGACATTTTCTATTAATTAACTCTAACTGGCGCGCGGTTTTACAGTCATCTTCAGATTCTGAATATGCATTTACTAAATAACATTTTCACTGCTCGCCTTCTCGAGCATTTCCCCCGGCCTGGACGAAAATGATGTCTATATTGTAAGCCCCAACACCACTAGGTATGATACTGTATATTATGCAATGTGGTTCTGATAACGAGCAATAATACAGTGGCATTTTGATTGAGGTTAATAATGGAAAAGCTGTTGCATCTATTTCAAACAGGAAAGATGTTACAGCGAAATGGACACCTTTATTATGTATTTGATAGAATGTTGATAAATGAGGTGGAAAATCGAAATTCAGTTCGTTTGCATGTTTATAATCCGATGTGTGGAGGATTGCTCAGATTTTCTGCAAGTCTCTTTTTAGAAATCGGTTACTTGGAAGAATTGATACGTCCTTCAATAAATACTAAGGTCACACGTGCAAAAACGAGAATGGAAATGTGTATGATCGGGTTTGGATTTCGAGATTTATGACAGAGCTTGCTTTTGCCTGCTCCCATCAATGGTTGAGTTATGATGTTTTATTGTTTCTACTGCCAGACAAACAGAGACTACTTCCGGTTCAGAGCGAGCTCTATGGGGGTCGAAGTTCAAGAGTACGAGTTCCACATTGAGATGATAGAAGCAGAGGTAAAGGTGCTCAGAGCGAGAGGCCTACAGCTTAGCGGTGGAGGACTGGGGGACGCTATTATCACATCTGAAGAATTAAAAGCTATAAGTACAGTAAGTTATGATGCAATAGACTACGTCACTAAACTCAAACAAATTTGTAATTTTCCATAAATGTGTTCTTACTTTAAACAATTGACATTGCACTTAACTTCAGTCGTTATTTTTTAGCCGTTAATACAGTGTTATATTCACAATTTAGAGGCTACGGGTGCTCAATTAAAAATCAGATATTAATTCAAACTGTTGGATTTTCTTTCGATGTCAACTGCCCGATCCCCCCCTCCCCTGTTTCCTCTGCCGCAGTTACCCCATATGATATTCTGACCATGTCCTGAGTTAATGGTCCTGAGCTAATGGTTCTGAGTAGTGATCATGGGCTAATGGTCCTGAGTTAAGGGTCCTGAGTTAATGGTCCTGAGTTAATGGTCCTGAGTTAATGGTCCTGAGTTAATGGTCCTGAGCTAATGGTCCTGAGTTAATGGTCCTGAGTTAATAGTCCTGAGTTAATGGTCCTGAGTTAATGGTCCTGAGTTAATGGTCCTGAGCTAGTGGTCCTGAGTTAATGGTCCTGAGTTAATGGTCCTGAGTTAATGGTCCTGAGCTAATGGTCCCGTGTTGGTCTTGTGCAATGTTAACGAAGGTCCCAGACCATGGACCCAGTGATGTGGTCTATCAGATCTCTGCCGGACCCAAGCGTGGTACTCTGCTACGCCTGGAGCGCAAGTCAGAGAGAAGAACTCAGAAGAGGAAACTCTTCACAGGGTCAAACTTCACCCAAGAGGACATCAACAGTCGACTGTTGGCTTACCGTCCTTCAAACTTGTCCAATCTCACTGCAGCCGTCCTCGATGAATTTCTCTTCAAGTTTGTTTCTGTTGACACATTCCTTTTTAAACAATATTAAGTGCAAGTGTTTTCGTCATACATTGCTATGTCATTCGCCATTTAATATAATCAATTAGACTGCTTGCTATTGCATTGGCCGCTCGTCAACAGATATCAGCGAACACATTAAACTCAATAGGCTGAAATGTTTTTTCTTATAAATATATCCTTTGTGTGTAAAATATTTCTAATGTTTTGTTACGTGCACTTTGAATTTATGGTGGTGGCGATTATATTGTGTGTGAACTGTTTGAATGTTTGCTTGTGCTCTTTTGCAGAATTTATTTATTTTTTGTCTGTTTGTTTATATTTTCATTTATAACCTGTATCTCTGCTTACTAAAAAAATCTTATATATTAAATTTTGATCTTCTTTATTATTTAAATGTATCATTATTTTTCCTGGGATATTCTTACCTGATAATGATATTGCATTGTTTTAATGATTTAAGTGTAAAATTTCACCTCAATGGTTTATGATATTAGAATAGATCTGTCTGTCCGGCGATTTTTACAGTGGATAATAGAGAGTCAGTTTTTGGTTAAGATCATTGTATGATTGTTCCTGCACGCACGCTTCTAGAAACGGTTCTCATTTCAGGCCTCTTCTCGTCCCGTGGGTAACTTTCATGGAAATCCCAAATAGTATAAAAGCCTAATTTTTCTAGAATAGTAGAAAATTTTAAGTTTATACAAAGAATTCATAAGTTTGTAGGTAAATCAATTTCATATTTTTATTGAAAGCTGTAAAACATGATTTGGCAAACCGTCATTTGTTAAATTTAATCAAATGTTAAAATTTAATTTAAAAACATATGGTTAAGGATTGTTCAGTCATGGATGTAGTCGTATTGCCAACTTTTCTCCACCAGAATCAATGAAGAAATCCTGAAAAGCTGGCAATACGACTACACCCATGATGAAAAAGCTCAATATTATAAAACCTTGGAACCGGATGTACACTACCGACTCAAGTACACAAACGTGAATAGAGACAAGGAGACCCTGATCTCTAGGCTACGCTTCGGGAAATGCAGATTGAACATATACCTACATAAACTGCAAGTAAGGACTGCATGCAGAAACTACAAGATTGAACCTACTCTACATAGTGTACTGAAATCTGAAGCTATCAACGAAGAGATCTATCGTTGCGTCAAGCAAAACAAAAGACTCATCTAAGAAGTGCTTGGACGCTAATCATCATAGTTATGCAACAGCGTCCACACAAAAACATCATCAACACACTCATCTATAAATTCGCTCAACAAAGCATTAATTATATGTTTCGAAAAATCCTTCCGTTTAAACTAATGACTTGCGTCTAGTCGACAAGCGACTCCTTGTTTTAAACCATCTAGGATCTAACCCTAACCATAACCCTAACTTTCTCAATGGCCTCCACCCTACCTTAAACCCTAGCCCAACCCTACTGACCCTGATGCATACTGATACCCCTATGCTGGAGAACTTGATTATTTAACAAAATTAATATTTTGAAAAATGATTCGAGTTTATTAATAACAATTGGGAATCGCTTGTCAATTATCTGCTACTAACTAAAGCGCTCGGTAAATCATAAAAAAGTAATTTAATCCCGGGGTGTTGTGCAGTAAAGAATTTGGGCAAGTTGTTCACGTCCCATTGCCTCTGTCACCAAACAGTATAGTTTGACACATGTTTCCCGGCTAGGATTCCAATTCGTCGTGATTCTCGGGGTTTCCATCCACCCAGAATAGATTAATTCGGCAGAAACTTGCCCGTCTTCTGCCCGCCGCCCTTCTGAGAGTGGTGGAAACTCAACATAAACAACAGTAACCCAAGTCAATATTGTACAACAATCTCACAATTAACCAACAGCGAAAAGATAAAAGCTGGAGAAGAGGAAAGAAAGAAGTTAGAAGAAGGTTGAAAGAAAAAAGAAGATTCTTACACTGTTCATGTCGACTCCCTTGGTGAATGAACGCGTGTTCTGGTAGGACTCAACGAGTCGGTTAGCCAGCTGTTTGGGGATGTAGTGGAACTTGATGAACTCTTTTATACTCGTCAACATCTCATGGTATTCCTCTGTGCCGCGATACAACCTCAGCATGATAGACGACACGTTACCGAATATAGCAGCACTCATCAGCGCTAGAGAACAAAGTAGAACGCAACAATACTTATGTATTATAATGAAGGGAAATAAAATACTGGTGTTCCAACTTACCTGCGAAACAAATCTGGAAGGATAGAAGTGGTTAGGGAACTGACGTCGAAAAAGCAGAGGAGACTACTGGAGGGGGTGGAGCAAATAAATATATAAAACAGTCAGCAATCTGTGCACTGAATTAGCAACGGTATGAACAGGGAACATGATAAGATTACACTTTAAGCCTGATTTAGTGAATGACAATCTATGTTGAGATGCTATTATAGCTACCCAGTTAGACCCTGACCAAGTGCAACCGGCTTCCGAAGCGATCGCAGCACCTGTGATCAAGATGCAGCATTGATCACCTACGCTGAAACTGATTTCACATGAAAATGAAGAAAAAATAACAGTTTCTAGCGTGTTCTATCTTCACGATGCCAGTGCAATCAACGAGCTGAATGTGAACCAACTCAATGATCAGCAACTTAACAGTGAACAAGCTGAGTGCCAAAACAGTTACAAACAACGAATGGGTACTACACAGCGTCATGTGTAGTCAATCCACCAACACGCCGTCTAACATCCTGAGATCACTCTGGCCAGACATGAAACCCGTTAACATAAGAACCCGGTGGCGGGAAGACTGAACGACGGCTAAGTTGGTTAATTGGCATCTCGTCAGCGACCCCTCCATTCGCCAGCCAGGCTTCGACCTTCTGAAACACAGGCGGTCAACTCTGAACAAATTCCGTACAGGACAGGACCACTGCAGAGCCTGCCATAACAAATGAGGCCTGACTGCCAGTGACCTCTGTGACTTTGGAGACACCCAGACAATGTCACACATCTTCGATTCATGCTCGTTAACGAGGCTCGACGGTGGTCTGCAGGCACTGCACGAGGCAGACACCGCATCTTTGGAATGGCTGGCTCACTACACTCGCGCTTGAACATGCGATAACAACATTATGCCTACATAGAATTCTAAGTTGTCATTTATTTTTTGATATCCCACAAAGTCATAGCTGAGAAAGCCTCAGAAGCCAGAAGCGTTCAAACATCTATAGTCATCTCCGTAGGATCGTAGCCAGGACTTTACTCTGAGGGGCACAGTTACTTGCTGTCGAAACACTGATTCACATGTATGCACACTATATACAAAAGTTATCAGCCAAGGCGTGAAGCAAAAGTCATAAGTTTTTAGGGACAGGGACACTTGGTTCCCCGCACATACTCCTATAAAAGTGCCCAGGCCGGATCTGCGTCTAGTTTCACATGCTACTTCCACGTGTTATTAGGCAAGCTGAAGATGGAACCTGACTTACCACCGAGGACCATGGTAAAGATTGAAACTGACTTACCACCGAGGACCATGGTAAAGATAGAAACTGACTTACCACCGAGGACCAAAGTGAAGATAGAAACTGACTTACCACCGAGGACCAAAGTGAAGACAGAATCACCGACTTACCACCGAGGACCAAAGTGAAGACAGAAACTGACTTACCACCGAGGACCAAAGTGAAGACAGAAACTGACTTACCACCGAGGACCATGGTGAAGACAGAAACTGACTTACCACCAAGGACCACTGTGAAGATAGAAACTGACTTACCACCAAAGACCACTGTGAAGATAGAAACTGACTTACCACCGAGGACCATGGTGAAGATGGTGAAGACCTTCTCGTAGTCAGTGACGGCTGCAACGTTGCCGAACCCGACACTCGTCAGAATGGTGAACGTGAAGTAAAGCGCCGTGATGTAGCGAGATCTGGCATTCGGTCCACTCTGTGAGTCGTTCGCTAAAAAAGGTGTTTTTTGTTTGACCGCCAGAGTGTCTAACCAGCTGATAGGCCGGTCCAGAGCATCCCGTTCCAGGTTTGTAATGAAGTAAAAGAGGCAGGCGAGCCAGTGAGCGATGAGGGTGAAGGTTCCAAGGAGAAGAATGAGCACGGCTGCTCCATACTCTGAGTACTGATCGATGCGACGTGCAACGCGTAGCAGACGTAGCAGTCGAGCGGTCTTCAGAACGCCTGTCATTGTCATTGTCTAGCAAGCAAAATCATTTAAAATTATTTTAAACAATATTTTAAATGAAACCCTTGAAAAAAGTTCCTTATATTTTCAAAATATTGAAAATGTTACACCCAATAAATCCTCCGAAATCAAACTCTGGTTCGCGCATTAATGCTCCTCAGCATTGTTACATGTAACAGAATTTGATTTGGGAGTTGATTTTTAGGGCGCCCTTATGAAATGACCCATATTTGAAGTTATTTCCAGTAATTTCTGTAAAACATATGTACATGATTTGAGCTTGCTGATCTATGTGTCATCCTCATCCACCAAATACATTTTTAAATTGCAGATACAATATTAAATTATGTTTAAAATTCAAATGGACAGAACAATCAGACCCAGTCGTTTTTCATCGGAGCGGTGAGGGGTCGGAGGAAGTTTAAGATATGATGTATCCAACTAGAGCGCAGGACGCCCGACAAGTACCCTTCAAAGAGCGTCGTGAGCAGCTCTTCTGGATGAATCTTCGAAATAAATGTGAATTTGGTGTGTTGAAGCATGAATAAATCGAACTGAAGTAACTATTGAAAACAAAGACATAATTCAAGGAATTTGTGTCTTGCTGCTAAAATTAGTCTTATAGATTTGATCAAAGCTTTAAAGAGGTATCCTTTAGCGGGTCATAAATCAAATCAGTCTAAAGTATAAAATGTAATAATAAGTAAAATGCAATAGAAATGTATTAAAAATGTTTTTCATTTTCAATATTTACTACATTTCGCAAGCATTATATGAAATATACCAGTAATGTAATGTAATGTAATGTAATGTAACATTCAGCAACGTGCAAATTCTAAATAAACGATATTATGAACTGTCATGCTCAATTAAAACTGGAACAATATAGCTTGCTAGCATCGATGCAATAATATTTCCAATTTAGACTTATTACTAAAATCGTAATCGACATGATTGAATTCAGACGTGATCATTGTAGTCGTAGTGTTGCCAGTTCGTTGGAACCATTACTGTTTTATTATGATGATGATGATCATCATCATTAGTGCTCTGCCGGAAGCAGATGTCCAATACAGTCTTTCTTTCTCTTTATGACTGTTTGCACCATACCTCTCTCATCTCCCACATCATGTAGCACCTGTAATCATATCTTAATATGATAACCGTCTCATAAATAACCTAGTTCTGAAACTTTTTGAATTTAATCTGTGAATAATATAAGAGATTTTACTGACACAGTTATACACTTTAAGTATGGATTAAGTCAACTTCAAGAACCTAATGAGATCAGATCAAATTGTTTAAATACTTTATCTTAATGTATCATTCAGAGTCAATAATAACTGTGTATAAACAAATAAGCTAATAGGGAATAATCAAATAATTGTCTGAATTGAAAGAAGACTTCACTGAGTAAATCTTCGGACCTACGATTTTTTACAGGTTTCTTGACAACGCAAGGTGCTAGGGTAAGAAGTGAATCATAAATGCACACATATAAAAAAATTAGATTCTGAATTGAACTTCAATTATATAATGCCAATAGAAATACAAAATGTACACAGTGTATAATGTATTGCAAAATGATGAAATAAATACCATGTTAATAACATGCTTAGGAAAATTTACAATGAACTAAATAAATAAGTGTACTACTATCAAATAAACTATCAAAACATTTCGGGACATCGTTAAAGTCAAAATTAGTTGATTTTAAATATACACACGTGATATTAAACTTAAATGTCATATGATTTATCTATGCATTCCCCATTATTTCCACCATGGCATTCCTTTTCACTCTGAACCCTGAGTAGGCATAGACACAACAGTTCAAGATGGCGGAAATGACCCTCTGAAGGGGGAGGGGGGTACGCAAGGCGCATATCCAGGACTACAGATTATTGATTGATCTCAAATTTCTCACTGTAGCTAGCCAGTGCACGGTCTAACAAACCTTGATAAAAAACATTCACCACAATAACCAATATAACAGTAAGTGACGTCATTGGTGTACAACATTTCATGTTTTGCGTTAGCTCGAGATTTTGAAGTGATTGAACACGGAACATCTATTTTCCCGGAAGCCATACACTTGATCCAAATATTTACAAGTTTACACTCTAGAAAAAAGACTGATATCAGTAACTGCTAGGAAGTTAAACTTAAATGCTTATCACTATTTTGAAATTGTTAAAAGAACAAGTGAAAATTGAACATGGCTAATTACACTCATTGCAATCACTGTTTGTAGGCCATGTAATAGTAGTTATGCAACAACTGCAATTCAAGAATAATGTCTGGAATCACAATTTAAATCCATTCATTGTGGCTTAAGCCTTCTTTGCTGCTGCATGCTCAGTAATAATCTGCGGGAACTAAGAGAACACTGACGATCTATTCAGTGTAATGAAGTGTGATAAAGAAAATTGAATGCATTGCTGAAATGGCGACATTGTGTGTCAAAGTGATATTTTGATGCCGAGGAACGGCTTCGTTGGTGGCTCAAAGACGTTTTTAGACTGATGCATATCAGCTCAAAGCTGAATGTGTGGACATCAAACAGTTTGTGCCTTAATTAGAGGAAACAGTCCTCTTCAGTCAGTGGAAGAAGGTGCTTCTGAAGGTGCAGTTCCTCTCTTCCTCTGAGCTTTATCCGACTTTTCCCCATTTGACAATTTAATTTCATATTAACTACTATTTCAAACATAAGGTCAACGCCAATACACACCCTTTTAACATGATCGCATATTACAATATATACTGGGTGTAGCACCAAATAAATAATCTCGTCGAGCACGTCGCGTCTAGTCGACAAGCGACTCGTTGTTTTAATTAAACCATCTAAGATCTAATCCTAACCCTAACCCTAACTTTCTCAACGGCCTCCACCCTACCTCAAACCTTAGCCCAACCCTTCTGACCCTATTCTAAGTTGGAGATTTTGATTATTTAATTTAAAATATATTTTGAAAAATAATTTGAGTCTATTAAAAACAATTGGGAGTCGCTTGTCAATTAGCTGCTACTTCGAGCATGGCTTATTATCAAGGCAATATTCATTGTTCGACATAAGAATGTTGAAGTTATATCTATAACCAAGGCACTTAATTTAGGCACTTCTCACTAGGCCCTTCTCACAAGGCATTTTTTACAAGGCAATTCTTACAAGGCACTTCTCACAAGGCACTTCTTACAAGGCACTTCTTACAAGGTACTTCTTACATGGCACTTCTTACAAGGCACTTCTTACAAGGCACTTCTTACAAGGCACTTCTCACAAGGCACTTCTTACAAGGCACTTCTTACAAGGCACTTCTTACATGGCACTTCTTACAAGGCACTTCTTACAAGGCACGTCTTACAAGGCACTTCTCACAGGGCACTTCAGTTCTGCTCATGCTCAGCTGTCCAACAATCATCTGAAAAATCTCTACCACTTCGATGTTTTGTTTTTGCGTCGAAATTACTGGCAAATGAACCGAGCTATAAGAACCAACTTGGCTGTATGCCACCAGTACTAATCTAAAGCTCATTAAACTCTAATCCATGGCACACAGTGGATGTGTAGACAACCGAAACATCTCTGATAACACATGTTGACAAACAATTGTATGTTCAAACAGCATCAATTAAAACTTATTTGAAAGCATTACTGAAGGCATGATAAAATGACCAATGACCACAACCATTAAATATTAAAGGCATGTAAATGTATGTGCAAGTGGTCCAAAGTGCATGGTGCTGACGACAGGTAAATTCCAGCGGATAACAGAATATAAAGAATGACAAAAAGCACTCGCTAATGAAATAAATAAAATAATCAAACGGAAACTAGCAAACAATGATGAAAATACAACGGTATATGAATAAGCTGACGATAATAAAAGTTGCTGTGTTGCTAGAAAGTGAAAGTACAGAATAGTGCAGAAATATAAGTTCCGTCTAGACTTTTGTATAGACTTTAAACGTCTAGCTCAGTATTAGTTCTGGCGCCGAGGGTCGGAAAGTGGCGACACAACCGTAAGCTCAGACAATTAGTTGATTTTTTTTTACTTTCACAATTCCGCTGTCTCTTTCGACACGTTGTTCTAACTCACACTGGCCTATGTCACGCACCCCACTAACTACTCCTATGCTATATGCTCGTTATACATCATACCATTCAACGCAATCTATTTTCAGTCTCACAATTACCTCGAGGGTCGGCGGCAAAAACCTGGAAAGTCCATTCTTTATGGCCATTTACGACAGTCAGACGGGAAATATACTCATAACATAAGAAACATGTCGATAGATTTTCTTCATAGACTTCCCTCCCCTCCCACTAATTATGCTCCCAGAAAAATGTTGAACTGGGGTGTACAAAATATCTGGAGGTGTCAACAAATAATATGTTTGCAGCAAAAAATACAATAATTTGTCAAAACCTTATAACACCACCTGCGGGGGTGTAGTGAAAATTGAACGGGGGGGGGGGGAGGGGTGTATTGACAACCAACTGTGGGTGAACCCTCCCCCATGGGGGTGTGTATGAAAATCCCTGCCCCGGTCCTTACTCCTAACTCAAACTCCATACATTTCAAACTAATTGTGACATATGGTTGAAAATATATTGTGATTTCCTTAATGGATACCGGTGACACTGGTGTTAGCACCGGGCACTACAACACTGATTTGCAGATCACTCATATCAGCTTAAAGAACCGAAACATGTCAGCATTCCATCGAGATCTATGTGTTGAATTAGATACACAAGTTGTTTATCGTTTGAAATTCGGATATTATAAACAAATTAAATCCAATTCACGATCCAAATGATGAAATGAAAATGAAACAAACTTAATTTCCAACAAGAGTGAGGATATATGCCTGAGAAACTCGCCCGCCGGATTAACTGCATGCAGATGTTGAATAACTGATGCCGGTGCACCGGTAACACCGGTGTTCGGTGTCACCGGTGCACCGGTAACACCGGTGTTCGGTGTCACCGGATTAACTGGTGGTGTTGTGTGTCGCAATTTCTGTATTACAGCTACCTAGGTATGTAATTGAGCCTACTCAGTAGAATTCCTAATTCTACTGAGTACGCGGCATTGACAACTCATTTAGAACGCATTAGCAACACCTTTAAATGTACTCTTTTAACGACTACAATTACGTGAATTTATACATAAATGTTTATATTATAATGTCTTCTAATGTTAAGCTTCACTAATAGTATACTGCATTTAAGAATTCCATTCCAAAATTAAAACTGCCAGTTGCAATGTTTGTAGTAGTTTGGCGACCTGTCCATATTTAGGATTCTAGGACGATTCATCCCCGGACGGTTCATCATGCGGACCATTCATCCACGGACGGTTCATCCCAGGACGATTCATCCCAT